>VWZD01000137.1:167596-195135 GCA_013396695.1 Sakesphorus luctuosus | reverse complement strand
TTCTTTGCAGAGAGAGTGCTGAGGGATTGGAATGGGCTGCCCAGAGAGGGGGTGGATTCCCCATCCCTGGAGGTTTTTGAGCTGAGCTTGGCCGTGGCACTGAGTGCCGTGATCTGGTAAAGGGAGTGGAGTTGGCCCAAGGGTTGGGCTTGATGATCTTGGAGGTCTTTTCCAACCCAATCCATTCTGTGATTCTATGATCTAGACTGACTGTAGGGGTATTGAAATCCTTGGATGTGACTGGAAGTTGGCTTGAAGATGAAAGGAGAGAACAAGGACATGAATGCCAGGAGGAGGGAAGAATTTAAACTCTTTGCAGGACAAGAAAACACTGTGCCAACTCCCTTACAACTCTCACCTGAAATACCCATATTATTTTTCCCTGGTGGACTTTCTCCATTCTCCTTTGCTTGTCTCTGTGTTCAGTGTCAAAGCTGCATCCCCTGAAGGTTGTCTTGTTTCTGGTGTCTGATTTCACCCAGAGAATGAGATGAAACAAGGCAAACTTGGTTCTAATCGCTCTCGTCTAATGCTGCTGCATAATGGAGATGAGCAGTACTTACATAACAGTATCCTGGGATGTTAATAGATTTAATAACCCAGAAAGGTGGGAAGAGGTTCTGAATTACCTGTAAAATGGCATCTAACTAATGAAGTTTACGGGAAGCTCATCTCTTGGAAGGAGAGTCACGTGGTAGGTGCCAGACTTCTGCAGATGCTCAGAAGAGGAAACAAAATGAAGCTGCCTGTTCTAATTGGAATAAATCTGCCATTAAAAATAAGTTCTGAGGTGCTGTTGGATTATGCCAGTTTTGCAGGGCCTCTGGTTAAAGTCTTCTAAAAATGTAAACAACACAGACTCCTTTAGATGTAATTTTTTTCCAACTGCAGATACGTTCCAGTCTTGGGGATTAGAACTCTGTATGTGCCCAATGAAAACAATCAGTTCATTAATGCTGTTTTGTTAGACCTTGCCCCCCTCTTGCCATGGTGATAAGGGACCTTAATTAGATCCCAGAACAAATGCTGGAGAGCCTGACAAAAAGGAGTAACATGGGGAGGGGGTGGAGAAATCCTGAGATGTTTTTTGCAGATACATGCAGAGAGCTGCATCCTGCAGAGGAGAGACTGGGCTGTGCTGAGAGCTCTGCTTTCCTTTCCTGGGAGCAGAGTCTGTGCTGGGAGGCTGGAAGTGTCTGTGTGCAGCACTGGCACTGGCAGCTCTGTGTGTGTCAGGCCGTGCTCCAGGTGGGCACCTGCCCATGGGAAGCACTTGGGAATTCCAGTCCCTGAATCTGTTCTGGGTGATGTTCCCGGTGGGAAGTGGCCACATCATTGGGTTGATGATGCACATGTTTGTATGGTAAGGAATAATGTCTGTGTGTGGAGGGTTTGGAAGGAAGGAGAAGGATAAGAATTCAGAGGGTTTGCATGAATACCAGTGAAAGGGAGGAATTGTGGTGCTCAGTGATGAAAGGGAGGTTGGCAAACAATGTCAGCTTGGAAAAGAGAGAGAGTTTTCTGTAGGAAGCAAATCTCCAAAAAAGCAGGCACACAGAAACACAGGCATTAAAAATGAGAAACATTTGGTTCTTCTGTTTGTTTTCCATTACTGGGTGCTCAGGTTACACCTCCCAAACTTCCTGCACCGTCACTGGAGGTGGAATATTAACTCCAGGTTGGGATCTCAGCTTTCCATTAACTGCATTTCCAGTTTAAAACCCAAGGACTGTGGCTCTCATACCTTTGTCTCTAGTCTTGAATTACGTGCTGCCTGATTAGTTGTAATTCATAATTATTCCTCACTTAAATTACCTTTCAATAAACTAAAATAAGGTTATTTCCCTGAGTCTCTCATAGGAAGTGTGTTTTTCAGGCCATAAGACAGTTGTTCTTCCAGCAGCTAATTTATTAATTTATTTTTATTTCCCTGTCAGGGTTTCTGTGTCGCAGTGACATGTCTTGTGCACAGGTGAAGATGTTTCAAGTGAAGTTTATTGCATTACAAGATGATGCATAAAAGCCAACCCTGTTGTCAAGGTCTATCAGGCACTTTAAAGCCTGGAATTGGATCTCTGTCTAGCCTAATATTTTAGAACTTTTAAGTAAGAACAAGGTGTTATTCCTCTATTTTTAAAAATGTGCCTGTGGAAAGCATGCATCAAACCTGACAGCATTGTAGTAAATATATCCAGGTGCAAATCCAGGTGCCTGTAGACCCATGTATTATTTAAGAACAGTGTAGTAAGTGCTGAAGTGGCTGTGTGAGGGACAGGTGTAGCCTGGGAGTAAATACAGAGCTGTCCATGAGCCTTGAGTATGTGAGATCATCCTTCCTGCGAGCTCCATGCAGCAACAGGGGAAAGTTGTGAGGAACAAAAAGGCTTTGGTGGTTTGTGCCAATTCCTTCTGAGCTGTTTGGGTTTGGACAGGACTGGGAAGACTCAAAGAGCTCCAGGTATCCCATCCTGCCTGCCCTGGCAGGGATGCAACAGGCTCATTCCAACAAAGGGAGCTTTGTTCTTCCTGAGATGTGTGAGGAAAGAGAAACCATTTGAAGTTTGGAAAGTGCATGATTTCTTCCACTGTTTCTATGTGTTTCCAGTACCCCATTCAGGATATTTATTCAAGGTTAACAGAACCACCTTTACAGTTCTGGCTGTTCTTCCAAAATCCATGATTTCACTGATTTTTAATTCACCTGGAGAGCACAGTGGCCTTAGATATCCAGGCTATCCAGTATTAGTTTCTCTTTTGCAAGAACAGAAACAGGATTCCATTTGGAACTGAGTGGGAAGTGAGGTGGTTCAGTTGAAGTTTCCCAGTTTTCCTTTGCAGGCTGTGAGTGACTGATGTGAGTTAAAAAAATCATGAGACAATAGTAGGGTTATAGAGACCATTTCATGGAAACTTGGTGGAAAGAAAGATCAGATAAATCCATACAAGATGACTATAGTTTTAGTAATATTAATAAAAGAAGATATAAAAAGAAAGTTGAAGAAACTTGAGTCTTCAGGTGGCTGAGTTGAAGGAGTGAGGCTGGGTGAGCAGTGGTACCACTGCCTGCCACTTGATGGGACCTCAGTGGAGACTGGTGACCAGGTTTCCCTGCTCCATAAACCTTGGGGTCCACAAAATTGTTGTCAGATAAATGTTACTGTGGAAAGGAAACCTCTGAACCCATGTTTTTATGGATTATTGCATTGTCAGTTGTAAATAACAGCATTAAAATCAGCACTTGGCAGACAGATGCTTGGGAAGAGTGAACAAGAGCATGTGCCTGTCTTTAGGAGTCTGGTTCTTACAGAATTCCATGGGAGGTCTCAGCAGGTCTGGAGCTGTTCTAGGAGGGGCTGCTGGTGTGGTGAGAGCGTGGTGGAACCAGAGCAGCACGTTTGGGATTGTCTGGGTTGTTTTGGAAGCCACTGGGATTCCTTCCACAGAATATGTGGTTGAACATCTTGGGGAAAAAGGAGGCAGAGGACAAGTGTAGTAGTTTTGGCTCTAGTCAGCATAGGTCCCCATTTAGGCCTCAGTTTTCAGCAGGCCTCAAAGGACGTGACGCAGATTAGAGGGGACAGGTATCATCTGACTTAAGCAGCCAAAGAGGTATTTCATATCATCTGACAGCATTAGGAAGCCTCGAGGAGTATAACAAGCCAGGGGGGAGGAGTTTCTGCCTTTTCAGTCCATGCTTCGGACCAGGAGGGTTCCTACTCCCTGACTGCTGATATCAGGCCCTGCTGCTGGTCGTCTGTGTGGCTGTTTACCTGGGGAAGTGAGCATATTCCTGTTAATTCCTTTTTCCCTCTTGCTGGGAGGTTTCCTTTGGGGAGGAGGTTCGGTTGGTTCAGAATTCTGCTTGTTAGCTGGGGCGACCTCGGTGAGCCTGTTGTTGTTTCCTGTCACTATGTGCTATCTCATAGTTGGTGTTAAGCTTTCCACTTCTCTATATAAATATAAGAACTTCACCATGTCCAAAACATCATTTCTGTTTTTCTCCCTCACTCTCCTTCTCTGGGAGTGGACCTTTTGACTGGGTACCAGGCAGTTGGCATTTTGCCAGCTTAAACTATAACAACAAGTCAACTACAGAACTTAACACTGAGTTGAAGTAACTTTATGCTCTGAGTTTTGGAGGGGATCAAGGGGGAGTTCCCATGCTTGGTGCTGGTCCCTCCCCAGCAGGGTGGCTGTGTGTGCTGGGCTGGGACCCCTGGGAGCAGCAACTCTGACCCACTGGGGGTGGAATTGCTTTGGACTGCTGGCAGGCTCCTGTTGGAGCAGGGAATGCACAGGCAAGGTATTATATGCTGTGATTAGTTGATCTAGAGGGTTTAGTCCTAAGTCATGATTTATTATTGTTTCTTTAAGCTGTTGTTCTTAGTACATGTTATTTAAGAGATTTTATGTTTTACAAAGTCAAAATGTTGTAGAGGAGTTTTTAAAATCACCCTTTAAAGCTCAGATTTGGAGTTAAAACTCAAAGCTTTGCTAATTCCCACTGGTGGCTGTTGGGTCTGTGTGCAAACCAATACAGGAAACCAACTGGAATTGCCAAAATGCCCAGTGCTGCCTGTTCCCCATGGCAGCAGGAGAGCAGACAAGAGCAGGGGCAGCACGTGGAAGGTGCAAGGTTTGCTGGAGACACCTTGGAGTGAACGAGTTTGGCTGAGGAAACCTCTCTTTAATCCTTCCTCTGGTCTCCACCTCCATCAGTTAATTATTGAGATGAGTTGTTAGTGGGGAGTTTTATGAAACTGGGCGTATAAACAGTATAAATTATGAAAACAGTGAAGAGCTCATTTGTAGATCAGACATTAAGGAGACATGATTATTTTCTGGCTCAAAGCAGGTGTCAGTGGCCTGTTCTGTCCACAGTTCCCGTGGGTGCAGCTGCATGGCAGGTGAGTGTCTGCAGGACTGCAGGAGCTGTGTGAGAATGTGTGGCCACACCAGCAGAGAGATGTGTGTGGGAGAAGTCCTTGGTGGCCTGGCATCTGCTTTTACAGTTTCTCCTGAGCTAATTGTTGAAGCCTTACATTAAAAAATGAAACCTAATTAAGGATTAAGTGAGTTGAACAGTGTATTTGCAGTGAGTCTGTTCAAGGTCTCCATTCGACAACTCGAGCGTGTTCTCTTGAGAGAGTCTCAAACTGTACCTGAAGTGTGTCCAGGAGCTGGAGGAGGAGGAATTGAGGTTATATGGAAATGATTCCCAGCTTGTGTAATACCAGATCAGCAATTCCAGGCAGGGCTGAGAAGTCACTTGCCAGATATGTGTGTGTGTGACCCAGACAGGAGAGTGCAGCCCTGGGACTCGCTGGTCTGAGGTGAGGTGGTGGCAGGAGGAGTGTCCACTCATCTTCTGCAGCTGTGCTGCTCTTCTATCTTCTTTCCAGCCATCCTGGGCAGCAAAAACATTTGGGATGCTGGGCTGTGCCTGAGGGGAGAGCTGGAGGTCGGGGGCCCTTGCACTGCCATCTCCAGGAAATACAGCCCTAGTCTGGGACACTCTTTGGCTGTGGTGTCTCTTGAGTGTTGTGGAACAGGTTCAGCCATCTGGTGGGTCAAGTGCTGCCCAGGCAGAGCTGCTTTGAAGGAGAAGCAAAGCTGGGGATGGTGATTATGGCATTGCACAGCTTGGGAAGCGCCATCCGGCCCCAGCGGTTGTGCCGTGACCAGACCGTGGGTGTCCATGTGGGTTGGATGGTCCCACTGGGCTGTAGTGGGGCTGGCAGGGAAGCCGGGCACTGCCTGGCTGGCTGATGTGTCTCCCTGGCTTCCCCTGCCTCGGATCCTGCGTGTTCCTGGCACGGAGGCAACGTCTCAGGCTGTGGGTGGTGGTGGGAGCTGGTGAGGTGCTGGCAGTGCCCTGGCACTGGCTGAGGAGTCACACACAGAGCTGCTGCAGCACCTCCTGCACAGCCCTTCTGCAGAGCACAGCAGCCTGCAAGGTGGGTTTATATGGATAATACATATATGGATACATACACACTCCATAAAACTCATTATGGGCTGGCTCTTCCCTCGTGCAGCTCCCGGAGTTCGTCGTTGCTTTAAGCAAATAATGCAGTCAAAGTTGTGAGTGTACCCAAATGTTCAAGAAATTAAAGCAGCAAGACAAAAGTGGTGGCATGGAAGGGGGGCAGGAGGAAATAAAAAGATCGTAAAGAGCTTGATTCTAAGCAATTTATAAGCAGATGTTTGGAGCAGAAGTTTGTTTTAGTGTGTGTTCACTGGGAAGTTTCTGTTTTACTCTTGCTTCTCACTTGATGGCATAATAACAGTACAGCTCTCAGGTCTGTTGGGAACCAATTCCTGTGCACTTTGCACTTCTTAAAAACTCCTTTTGCAGTGTGTAGAAGTTTACCACAGAAACACCAGGCCTGTGCAATTGTGTACAAGTGTCCATCGAATTTAGCCAGTTTTGCTCCAAAACCAACACCGTGGCCCTGCTAAGTGCTGGTGATGGTCATTAACGAGTCTTCTAATCCTCTTTTCACAGAAGGTTGGTTATACTGAGAGGAAGGAGTTAGTGGTCCTGCTGTGGGAAGGTGCTCCAGGTGCTCACTCCCCATGGATGTCAGTGAGAGTGATGACAAGAGCTTATTTAATGTGGCAGAAAAACCCCCCACATGTGTTGCTGTTGATTCCTGAAGTGCAAGCAGGTTCCCTGTAGAGCTGCTGGGAGACTGACCTGTTCCCTGGAATGGGACCTCCTGGATGCTCATCCATGAATTGTGTTGGAGTGATTTTTATTTCTGTGATCTGGAAGCAGTGGCAGCTACAAGAGCAACTGCAAACCAACCTGCCCCATGCCTGGGAGTGTCCAAGGACAGGTTGGACAGGGCTTGGAGCAACCTGGGCTGGTGGAAGGTGTCCCTGCCCATGGCAGGGGGTGGAACTGGATGGACTTTAAGGTCCTTCCAATGCAAACCAGTTTGGGATTCTTTGATTGTCTGTTCCCTGTGAAATTGCACTCGTGCTTGGAATTTCAAATCTTCTGCAGTTGCACATCAACTTCTGATCCCAGTGATGGGTGCAGGCTGTGAGGTGGTTGTTAAACAAGGGTGGGGGTTCCTGTACTTGCTGGCAGCTAATTAGGACTTACCCAAAATTATGCATTTTAAAGGGCCTAGTTGAACTGTTTAGCAGCTTAATTTAGTTGTAACAAAGACCTAAAGTTTTCATTGTTCTTGCCAAAGTGGGCAAAGATGTTTCTGGTGTGTGGTGGTGTAACTGTTCAGTCACTTTGCAGCTTGCCCCATGAGCCAGTGGAATAAAAAAGGATGACAATCCCACTTTTGCTGCCTTGGATGTAACAGAGAGCAACCTTATCCCCAGATTCACTGCCTAAATTTGGCTGAAGCTTTTCCCTGCTTCCTAAACTCCCCATTATTGTTTTAAGTGCATGTATTCAGTATTCTTGATGCCTGTCCTAAAGCTGCAGAGCATTTCTGTAAAACATAAAATACCTTGTGACACTTGCCATTTCTTTCTACATGTACGACCTCTGGAATATCTCCAAAGCTTTGGAAAAGAATGAGATTTTCAGTAATGGCTACAGGCATTCAGGGCACAAATACTGTTGAGTATCAGTAGGATTTATGCTCCTAAGTTGCTGTAAATGCTTTTGAAAATCACATTCAAAATGTATCATTAAGAACAAGATATGCTGCTAATGTTTTTTAAAGCAGGTGTGTGGTATAAATGAACAATAAAGTGAAAGGTGCTTTATAATGTTATTCTTCTGGAAGAATTGTTAAAGACATAATTACCACAAACAGCTGAATTTTGGAGAGGTTTCTTGTCAGGATTGCAGTTTGGTGTGTTGATATTCATCCAGCTCCAGACAGAAACCAAGGGACTGAGATTTGAGGGCAGAACTCCTTTACTCCGTTGTTAATCAAGAAGAAATCTCTATATATTCCTACTGAGACAAGAAAATATCCCCAGTTCCCAAGAAATGTTCTAGTACACTGATTGTTAAATGTAAATGAGACCCTGTCATTAAAATCCATAGATTCACAGTGCTAAATGACAAATTGCAGTTACCACATCACTTAATACACCATTCTTTTATTTTAATATCTTACGGGTTTGTTGCTGCTCAGCAATGTCTGTGAGGTGTACTGGGGGTGCTGCCTGTGGTGTCTGAGGTTCTCTGGGATTCTGTTTTGTAGCTGTTGTGTCTCCAGGGGAAGTTTGTTGTCCATGATCCTTCAATCTCCTGAAGGCAGGACATGGGCTCTCGCTCCATGGGCAGATTTCTCCTGCTTTTCTTCTCACAGGACCCAAACTGTCTTTTATGGATGTTCCCCCTGTTCTAAAGATGCACCATTTTGCCCTCCTTCCTCACTGATTTCATCTCTATATGCTCTTACTTAGATTGCATCTTCTGAACTGTCTTTCTGAACCCCTCAGTTGAGGCAAGAGATTGAGGGGCTGGAGCGGGGCCAGAGAAGAGCAAGGAGGCTGGAGAAGGGAGTGGAGCACAAGTGCTGTGGGGAGAGGCTGAGGGAGCTGGGGGTGTTTGTGCTGGAGAAGAGGAGGCTGAGAGGTGACCTCAGCACTGTCTGGAAGTGCCTGAAGGGAAGTTGTGGCCAGGTGGGGGTTGGTCTCTTCTCCCAGGCACTCAGCAATAGGACAAGGGGGCACGGGGGGCTCAAGCTCTGCCAGGGGAAATTGAAGTTGGAGATCAGAAAAAAGTTCTTTGCAGAGAGAGTGCTCAGGGATTGGAATGGGCTGCCCAGAGAGGGGGTGGATTCCCCATCCCTGGAGGTTTTTAAGGTGAGCTTGGCCGTGGCACTGAGTGCCATGATGTGGTAAAGGGACTGGAGTTGGCCCAAGGGTTGGGCTTGATGATCTCGGAGGTCTTTTCCAACCCAATCCATTCTATGATTCTGTGATTCTGAAGAGGTGGTAATTCCTTTGGGAATCATCTCTGGCATTTTTCCTCTGCCCAGCTGCTTGCCCATCTTATCATTTATGGGGCTGGGCACTCCTATTACCAGTTGTAGGTACATATTTAAACATACTTTACATAACTAGTTATGTTTTATGGCCTGTACCCAAACTGACCAATTCTGCTCCTTTCAGAAAAATGCACATATTTTAGAATAATATGGCTAAAACTTCCTTTTAGTGACCTGTTGATATCTCCCTGAGGTCAGGCTGTTCTAAGTGGGCAAACAAAGGTGTTTCAGTGTGAGAACATTTGGAACCAATTTTTCCATCTCTCTTTCTCTCCTCCTTTTTTGAGCCTGCCTTTGGTGGCAGCTGTGCCCTGTTCCAGCCAAGGGGGCTTGTTTTGTGTGGATGTGCTGGTTGGGCTCCTTCACATCATTGAATGCAAAAGGCTTTTCTTAAATAAACTCCTCAGGTTTCTGCTTTTTGTGTAGAATCATGTCACAGAGCAAGAGTCTGGGTGCATTTTTGCTGCAGAGAGGAAATATGGACCAGCTCTGGGCTCGGTCGCTCTGCTGGACATGAAATGGTTGGGTTTACAAAGGGCTTCATTTGTTGCTGGGTTTTATTTGTACAGCTGATTACAGACTTCTACAGGCAATTATCAAAACTAAGGAAACTCTGGGAAGAATTTTTCCCTTGTGCTGTGCAATGTGTATGTCTGAGCCATCAATCCCTGCCCACTGCAGGCTGGGGAGGGCACACAGCCCCTGCCCTGCCCAGCAGGTTTGCTGGGGCAGCTGGGCCAGCTGGGGCCTGGCACTTGTGCCCAGTTTCCTCCTGGCATTGCATTTTGGAGGCCCAGCATCCCTCCTGACAGCTCACACATCCTCCTGCCATCATGCTAATTGCCTGGATTTTCGTGCGTGACATCCCCGTGCTGAGATCTCCCTTTCACAGGTGGGTTCAACACATGCACCACGTTGGAGGGGGAATTCTTTATTTGTTTGGGCTTTTTTTTAGCCTAAGTTTGGTTTGGAATGGGAAGCCATTAAAGGATAAAAGCAACACACATGCCTGTAGAGGTCAATTTAACTGGTACAGCAGCACAAAAATACACAAAGGACCGATGTAACAAAACCTAATCGGCTTTAGCTTGAGGGTTACCAGAACCCACATCTTCCAGATTGCTGCTATCAGTTACATTCTACAGTTCAGCACTATTTTTTATTGCAATTGAAGCACAATATTTGTACCTATTAGCCTTTGAGTTTCCTTTTTAGCTCCCTCCCTATAAAGCAAGCTGCAGCATTATTATTAAACTGTTCTCCGGGCTAAACACTGAATGTCATTCATGTCTGTGTTTATTAATAAAGAAGGAAGAGGGAGAGGGTTTAGCTTGTCTGGTTTGCTTGACTTGCATCAAGGACAACTTTGTAAGAGAGAGAGCTTTCAGTAAGTATTCAAAATTGCATAATGAAAAGGTTCTGGAAGTAATTATAAAAATCAGCCTGAAATCACTTTGGAGAATTGTTGAGGGTTTTCTTTTTTTCCCATTTAAATTGGCGATGAAGTGTAATGAAGACAGTCAGAAATAACCCCTGCCACCCACACAGGGTATATATAGAGATTGTATTTACTCTGCTGTGCAAGCAGCTACTGCAAGATGGCACATTAAAATGGGAACAAAACAGCACATCCCGCTCTGGATGCCGCAGTGCTGCTCCCATCTGATAAACAGTTGGAGTGGGGAGCACATGCTGTGTGCATGCATTAGCTCTGTGCCACGCTGCCTGGCACTCACCCCCATCAGCTCTGCCTGCACCAGCACTGCCCAGGCCATGGGGTGGCGTGGGGGGGTGTTCTCAGCCCATCCTCCTCCTCCTCCTTGTCCCAGGGTGGTTTTCCAAACAGCAGCCAAAAGCAGCTGGTTTGCTGGAGAATGCCTGAACTTCCTCAGGAGGGGCAGGCACTGATCTCTGCTCTGTGGGACCAGGGACAGCACCCAGGGAATGGCTGGAGCTGTGTCAGGGCAGGGACAGCACCCAGGGAATGGCTGGAGCTGTGTCAGGGCAGGGACAGCACCCAGGGAATGGCTGGAGCTGTGCCAGGGCAGGGACAGCACCCAGGGAATGGCTGGAGCTGTGCCAGGGCAGGGACAGCACCCAGGGAATGGCTGGGGCTGTGCCAGGGCAGGGTTAGGTTGGATCTCAGGGAAAGGTCCTTCCCCCAGAGGGTGGTGGGCACTGACCAGGCTCCCCAGGGCAGTGGGCACAGCCCCAAGGCTGCCAGAGCTCCAGGAGGGTTTGGACAATGCTCTGAGGGACAGGGTGGGATTGTTGGGGTGTCTGTGCAGGGCTGAGGGATTGGATCAGTGATCCTTGTGGATCCCTCCCAGCTCAGCACATTCTGTGATTCTGTAACTTCCAAACTTGCCATGTTGTACAGTTCATGTTGCCAGGTGTGTGAGCACACCTGAGGAGTTTCTGGGAACACTTCTGTCCTGTTGCTTTGCAGCTGGGGATGATGATGATGATGATGATGTTTTGGCTGTGATGTGTATCTGCAGGATGTGGTATCTAAAATGAACACAGTTCTTGTAGGGCATTGCTTTGCTCTTATTTTCCTTTTGGTTTAAGCTTTTTCTTTCCCACTGGAAAATAGTTTCCATCCCTTGTAGATGTGTATGTGACCTTCAGCGTGTAATCTCTTAATTCATTTTGTCCTGAATATGCAGCATATTGAGACATGAGCTTTAGAGCCTCAACTCAGAGGCTGTTAACTCTGAAATCAAATGCATCATATTTGGGAAGAAAACCCCAATTGTAAGTAACCGACCTCTTCCAACTTCCCCCTGCTCTTTCACCTCAAAAAATGTCATATTGCCTATATTTGCATGTGATAATTTAGCATGAAAAGCAGTTTGAGCACCCTGGAATGAACGTTTTGACATATTTCCTTTCACATTTGCCATACTTGGGTATACCTCTGTGAGAAATGCAGTGCAAAATTTTCCTATCTGAGGTTATAAAAATTATTTTAAATGCTGGCAATTAATTCCCAGCTAATGCTTTCAGCATGGGTTGCTCTGATTGAGAAGTTCAGGGAGAAGTTGAATTTTAATTTGGAGTTTATTGTGTTCCTGTCTTCCTTCCATTACTTTCTGAATGTTGGGCGAGAACTGGTAGAAGGATTTGGGGGTTGTTTTGTTTGGTTGGTTTGGGTTTGGTTTTGGGTCCTGTGGTGAGGTTGGCTTTTGGATTTGGAATTTTTTAATTTTTTTTTTTTAGGTTGAGACAATCATAGAATGATAGAATGGATTGGGTTGGAAAAGACCTCCCAGATCATCAAGTCCAACCCTTGGGCCAACTCCACTCCCTTTACCAGATCATGGCACTCAGTGCCACGGCCAAGCTCACCTTAAAAACCTCCAGGGATGGGGAATCCACCCCCTCTCTGGGCAGCCCATTCCAATGCCTGAGCACTCTCTCTGCAAAGAAGTTTTTTCTGCTCTCCAACTTCAATTTCCCCTGGCAGAGCTTGAGCCCCCCGTGCCCCCTTGTCCTATTGCTGAGTGCCTGGGAGAAGAGACCAACCCCCACCTGGCCACAACTTCCCTTCAGGCACTTCCAGACAGTGCTGAGGTCACCTCTCAGCCTCCTCTTCTCCAGCACAAACACCCCCAGCTCCCTCAGCCTCTCCCCACAGCACTTGTGCTCCACTCCCTTCTCCAGCCTCGTTGCTCTTCTCTGGCCCCGCTCCAGCCCCTCAATCTCTTGCCTCAACTCAGGGGCCCAGAACTCAACACAACACTCAAGGTGTGGCCTCCCCAAGGCAGAGTCCAGGGGAAGGCTCACTGCCCTGGGCCTGCTGGCCACGCTACTTTGGATCCAGGCCAGGATCCCATTGGCCTTCTTGGCCACCTGGGCACACTCTTGGCTCCTGTTGAGCTTCCTGTCCCTCAGTCCCCCCAGGTCCCTTTCTGCCTGGCTGCTCTCCAGCCACTCTGTGCCCAGCCTGGAGCGCTGCAGGGCTTGGGGTGGCCAAAGGGCAGGACCTGCACTTGGCCTTGTTGAACTCCATCCCATTGCAATCAGCCCATCTCTCCAGTCTCTCCAGATCCCTCTGCAGAGCCCTCCTGCCTTCCAGCAGGTCGACACTCCCTCCCAACTTGGTGTCATCAGCAAATTTGCTGCTGATGGACTCAATCCCCTCATCTAAATCATCAATAAAGATGTTAAACAGGACTGGACCCAACACAGACCCCTGGGGACACCACTGGTGACCAGCTGGATGCAGCTCCATTCACCAGCACTCTCTGGGCCCGACCCTCCAGCCAGCTCCTAATCCAGGAGAGGGTACACTTGTCCAAGCCATGGGCTACCAGCTTTTCCAGGAGTATATTATGGGAGACAGTGTCAAAGGCCTTGCTGAAGTCCAGACAGACACATCCACAGCCTTCCCCTCATCCACCAGGTGGGTCACCTGATCGTAAGAAGAGATCAGGTTGGTCAGACAGGACCTGCCCCTCCTAAACCCATGCTGGCTGGATCCAATCCCCTGTCCATCTTGAAGGTGCTGTGTGATTGCACTCAGGACGATCTGCTCCATAACCCTGCCAGGCACCAAGGTCAGGCTGACAGGCCTGGAGTTGCCAGGGTCAGCCTTGCAGCCCTTTTTGTGGATTGGGGTGACATTCACCAACTTCCAATCATCTGGGACCTCCCCAGAGAGCCAGGACTGTTGGAAAATGATGGAGGGTGGCTTGGCAAGCTCTTCTGCCAGCTCCCTCATCACCCTGGGATGGATCCCGTCTGGTCCCATAAAAAAACCCCTGCTTTCTACTCAGCAAAACTGTGCATGTTGCTTGTAGGCTGCAGTCCTGTGCCCTCCCTTGTCATGTGTTCTCACTCTAATTAAAAGGAGTGTTCCTTAAAAGTGCAGGTATGGGAGAGAGGCAGAAAAAAATACGTGTGGCTATTTGTTGGCAGCAGCTCCTGTTTGCAAAGGGATGTCATCACCTTCCAAATTTGTTGTTTTTAAGAAGGCTTTTTTTGCTGCAAGTAACATTTAAAATAAGCAATCCTGAGAAAAGATCATCAGAGGGTTCTTGTATTTTTCCCAGCTATTTTTGTGAAAATACTGGTACAAGCACATCCAGAGTTTTTCCTGCTCTGTATAGATTTTTCACACAGCTGCAGTAAAGAACAAAGGTTTTGTGTTGGAAAAAAAGCATTATTTGTAGATTCTTATGGGGAAGCTGGGGCAGAAAGATTTGAAATTTACTTCCAAGTCCTGTAAATTTTAATAGATTTAAAAATCTGATTGGCCTTTTATTTTATAATCTTGTGCAGATAGTGTCATATAGTATAAACAATAAAATTAAACTACTCTTTTCTCGATGATGAATTCTTGACGTGGGAACTCTTGAAGAGATGAGTTCAGAGTAACTTAGATATGCACTGCAGTGCTTTGGTTTGTTATTTATTGATTCCACTTTGTGGGTTTGTTCCTTTTTTTTCTTTCCTTTAGGGTATTTTTGTCTGCATTTATTCATGCAATACTGAAATTAGTACGACAGTGGGTTTTCCCTTGCAGAAAACCTCAGTGGACAAGAAGTAACACTGAGCCTACCACACACCTAGAAACTTCCTTGGAAGCTGTAAAATAAGTAACTTTGTGGTGGCAATCATGTTGCACAGAGTGGAGATTTCCCTGCTCCCAGCAGAGGAAATCCAAGGGGTGGCTCCACTCTGCATCTGCAACAACAGAGATTTCTGGATATACATTGATTTATGAATGTAATAACGGTGCATCTGCCGTGCCTTGGTTGGCATCTACTCTGGGGTTGGTTACAACACCCTGGGGAAGGGGAACAAACCAGAACAGACATTCTCATTGGGATCCTTAGGGCCCGGTCTTGCATCCCCTGAAAGCTCTGGAGTGCAGACCTGGGCTGTGGTGCTGGGGCTGCCCCTTTCCAGTGGCTCCCAGAGCTTTTCGGGCTGTTGTCCTGCCCCAGGGGAGATGGAGAAGCCAAGAGTAGAGGAGAAGATGATGAGAACGATGCAGTGAGTGCTGGGCAAAGCCTGTGGGCAGCCCTGGGTACCCCCCAACCATGGGTGCCCCCCACGCCTGAGCTGGGCTTGGTGCCACCAGGGCAGGTATTGCTGCAGTTCCCCTTAGGCTCATCCCTTGGGAGAAGGCATTATCGCTGGGGCTCATCCCTTGGGAGAAGGCATTGTCCCTGGGGCCCATCCCTCTGGAGAAGGCATTGTCCCTGGGGCTCATCCTTCTGCAGAAGGCATTGTCCCTGGGCTCATCCCCTGGGAGAAGGCATTGTCCCTGGGGCTCATCCCTCTGGAGAAGGCATTGCCCCTGGGGCTCATCCCTTTGGAGAAGGAAGACATTGTCCCTTGGGCTCATCCCTTTGGAGAAGACATTGTCCCTGGGGCTCATCCTGTGGAAGAAGGCATTGTCCCTGGGGCTCATCCCTTGGGAAAAGAAAGGCATTGTCCCTGGGGCTCATCCTTTTGGAGAAGGCATTGTCCCTGGGCTCATCCCTTGGGAGAAGGAAGGCGTTGTCTCTTGGGCTCATCCCTTGGGAGAAGGCATTGTCCCTGGGGCTCATCCCTTTGGAGAAGGCATTGTCCCTGGGGCTCATCCCTTTGGAGAAGGCATTGTCCCTGGGGCTCATCCCTTTGGAGAAGGAAGGCATTGTCCCTGGGCTCATCCCTTGGGATAAGGAAGGCATTGTCCCTGGGGCTCATCCCTTGGGAGGAGGCAGGAGAGCTCCCAGCCCAGGTGGGTTTCCACGCTGCTCCCCCCTGTTGTTGCAGCGTTTGCAGAACATACGGTCTGTAAGAATCACTGTTCTCCCTGAGATCCCAGCCAATTCGCAGCCTATCAGGGTGAGATACTTTTAGAGCGTCTCTTAACTCTTTCATTGCTGGATTTCCATCCCAGAGCAGTGCATGGAAACATATGGCTCACCTCCAGCCAGTGTTGTGGTTGGGGTTTTTTTTGTGTTGCAGCTTTTTTTTTTCCCTGTTTTGTGTTGTGTGTGTGGTTGGGGTTTTGTTTGGATTTTTTGTTGTGGTTTGGTTTCTGTTGTTTGCTTGGGGTTTTTTGTTTTTATTTTTTGTTTGGTTTTTTGTTTGTTTTTTTGTTTGGTTTTGGTTTTGATTTTTGCTGGGTTTTGGGTTTTTTTTTTTCAGAGCAAGGCAGTGAGAAAATCCTTGCTATCCCCTATAATTCCTGGTTGTGAGGACTTGTGGGAATGACATTAGTTCATCTTTGCTAAGCCTTTGCCCAACTCTGAATGATAACCTTCTCAAATGAGGAATTGCAGGCCAGACTGACCCTTCTGCATCCACTGGAGGATTTTTTTTACCCCATCACTAGTGCTACCTGTCTGGATTTGAGCACTATTTTACTCACCTCTACCTTCCTTGTACCTCTCCAAGTTTCTTTTCTTTTTTTTCTTTTTTCTTTTTTTTTTGCTATTCTCAGAGATATTGCACCAAGCATAACTATTTAAGGTTGTATTTGCATGCCTTCCTTACCACTGGACTGCTGTACTTAATAAACAGGAGATCAAAATACTTGCCAGAGTTGCTTGTTCCAGAACTCAAATTTAAATAACTGATGCAAATACTGTTCTTTTCAAGTTTAAATCTGTTTATTACAAAATCATGAAGACAGTGTTGGTAACATGAAAATTGTGAAATTAAAGCCTGTTCTTACGAACATAAAATGGCATATAATCTCACAATAAATATTATTTTTTAAATGTCCCTCTATCTTGAAAATAGACTTGTTTATGAACACGTGATTTTTTTGTTTGAAGTCACTTCTTTCTGTCTCCCACTTTACCAACACGTATGGGATCAGCAATCCCTAACTGCAGATCATAATCTTATTTTTGTTTTTACAGAAGCATTAAAACCTGTGTGTGAGTAACACTTGGTTTCTTTGGGAAAGCAGATCCCAGAGTAGATCCAGGGCTTTGCTTTTTTGGTGCTGAATTCCAGGTTAGAACAGACCTTCAAAACATGAATAAACAGGTTTGTAATCCTGTGGCAGGACAGCACTGAGTGTCCTTGAGCATCTTGGTGGTGGTTCATCCTTCACAGCAATTAAATGCTATGCTTGAATTTTGGTTTTTGACCTTCCCACCAGTACCATCTTGGTTTAATTTTCAAATATTCTGTAGCCTCATATGATCTTGTCTCAGTTTTGTTTCTTTCTGCAAATGTTTGTTGTCCCAAGATAAATTATATTCCAGAACTGTTGGAGCCTGTGGCCTTTTTCCCATCTAAACCCGGGTCAGGTGCATCAAACTGAACATCCTGGTGGTACACTTGGGTCTGGTCCTTTCCACTGGCAACAGAGTGGTGTTGGCCTGTGCCAGTGGTTTTCCTGGGGGTTTCAGAACAAACCCCTTTTCCTGGTGGTGCAGAACAAACCCCTTTCCCTGGTGGCTTCACAACAACCCCCTTTTTGTGGTGGTTTCAAAACAACCCCCTTTTCCTGTTGTCTTCAGAACAAACCCCTTTTTGTGGTGGTTTCAGAACAAACCACATTTGGGTTTCAGAGCAACCCCCTTTTCCTGGTGGTTTTGGAACAAACCCCTTTCCCTGGTGGCTTCATAGCAAACTCCTTTTTGCGGTGTTTTCAGAGCAACCCCCTTTTCCTGGTGGTTTCAGAACAAACCCCTTTTCCTGGTGTTTTCAGAACAACCCTGTTTTCGTGGTGGCTTCACAACAAACCCCTTTTCCTGGTGGTGCAGAACAACCCCCTTTTTCTGGTGGTTTCAGAAGAAACCCCTTTTTCTGGTGGTTTCAGAACAAACCCTTTTTCCTGATGGTTTTGGAACAAACCCCTTTCCTGGTGGCTTCAGAACAAATCACTTTTTGGTTTCAGAGCAACCCCCTTTTCCTGATGTTTTGAGAACAAACCCCTTTTCCTGGTGGCTTCACAACAAACCCCTTTTTGGTTTCAAAACAACCCCCTTTTCCTGGTGGTGCAGAGCAACCCCCTTTCCTGGTGTTTTCAGAGCAAACCCCTTTTTGTGGTGGTTTCAGAACAACCCCCTTTTCGTGGTGTTTTCAGAACAAACCCCTTTTCCTGATGGTTTCAGAACAACCCCCTTCTCCTGGTGGTTTTGGAACAAACCCCTTTCCCTGGTGGCTTCATAGCAAACCCCTTTTCTTGGTGGTTTCAGAACAAACCCCCTTTTCCTGGTGCCTTCAGAACAAACCGCTTTTTGTGGTGGTTTCAGAACAAACCCCTTTTTGGTTTCAGAACAAGCCGCTTTTCCTGGTGGTTTCAGAACAGGAATAGCACAGCAGGGTGCTCTGGAGCTCCTCTTTTCCAGATTGCTGGCTTGACAGGGCTTTTGGAAAATGCAACTTATGTAAAAATAGTTCTGCTTGCATCCTATTAGTGCTGCTGGTTTGGTGGTTGTTTTTTTTTTGAACTGCTGAAGAGAAAGCTAATGCTGCCAAGTGCCGTGGAGACGAGCGAGGTGGATCGTTAGTGTGTTTGTGATGTTCCCTTCCCTCCCCCGCCCTTCCTTTCAAAAGAGCTTTAGCATCGCCGGAGTCTGCAGCTCATTCTTAAGGACAAATTTGCCCGAGTCTGAAGTGCAGTTCCCTGGGAGGTGAATCAGAGCGGTTGTTCTGCTCGTTCAGCGCCGAGGCTGGAGAGCTCCTTCTCCCACATGGGGATGTGTGTGCTCCTGCAGCTGGGGCAGGGTGTGGAAGGGGCATCTGCTCTGGCATCCTGGTGTAACTCTGCCTCCCAAACCCTTCCCTCTGCCAGGACTTTGGCCCTTGGCACAGCACCACGACTGGGCAGAGCTGAAGGGAACTTTAAGAACTGCCATAAGAAGGAACACCAGTGCACCTTGGCTGCATGAACTAGCACTTGGTTGTGTTTTGGGTATAATCTTTGTTTGTTTTGGGTATGATCTTTGTTTGGTGAAGATGCTTTAGACTCTGAGCCAGCAGGGAATGATGTCTGTGCCCCTGGTTTGGGCAGGTTGGGTGCCAGTGGTACCCACATGCCCCTGCCCTTCCTCCCTCATGCCGCTTCCACTGTCAGTGCTGTCACTCGAGTGATAATCCTGCCTCATTTCCACTGACTAATCATGGCTATTAACCTTTTCAATTTTGGCATTATAGATAATAAATCGAGTGTATTGGCACTGTATCTGCAATGGTAGAAGTTTCTAAAGGATAACAAAACAGGGGCTCAGCATACGGCAGAGGCTCCTCATGGAATGGTTAAGGTTGGAAACAATCTTTAAAGATCATCAAGTCCAGCCACCACTACCATGTTCACTGCTGAACCGTGTCTGCAAGTGCCTTATGCACTCATTTTTTCAAGAATTCCAAGGGTGGTGACTCCTGGGAAGCCTATTCCAATGTTCTACCACCCTTTCCATATCAAATGTATTCCTGAAATTCCATCTGAACTTCCCCTGGTGCAGCTTGAGACTGTTCCCTCTTGTCCCATCACTTGTTCCCTGGAGCAGAGGCTGACACCCCCTGGTTTCCCCTTCCTGTCAGGCTGTTGCAGAGAGCAGAAGGTCCCCCCTGAGCCTCCTTTTCTCCAGGCTGAGCCCCCCCAGCTCCCTCAGCTGCTCCTGATGCTCCAGTCCCTTCCCAGCTCCATTCCCCTCTCTGGATACACTCAGCACCTGAGTGTCTTTCCTGTTCACTCCAGGATCTGAGGTGTCTCAGCAGTGCCCAGCACAGGAAATGATCCCTCCCCTGGTCCTGCTGGCCACACTAATTTCTGAAAATCAGCACAAATTGCTGTGCAGTTGGGAGAATTTTCCAGCATGTGAATCCTTGTGCTGTGTGTGAGCCTGGAGGCCACGTGCAGGGACAAGAAGCAGTTTGGGGAACTGTTTGTAGCGTTGGACATTGCTATTTTCAGATTGCTTCTCCTCTGCTTGCAGTTTGCTGAAGGAACAAATCCTTGGAGGATGAGAGCTGCTCCAAGGATGAGAGCTGCTCCAAGGATGAAGCTCCTCGGGGCTACGGCAGCGAGGGTGGCACTGGGGATGGAGAGAAGAGAAATGCTGTTTTGTCTTCTCTCCTGCATTGCTGTGCCAGATGGGGCTCCCAGCCTGGCACATGGTGGTTTTCTATTCCTGGTGCCGTTTGGGGACGATGGTCCCTCCCGTGGGACATGCCGGTCTCCATTTACATTGTTGTCTTTATGTATCCATGAGCGAATGTGTGTGGTTTCCTCTGTTCCTGGAACGTGGATCTGTGAGAAGCAGCAGCTGGAACCGTGGTTGGTTCCACACTTTGCTTTCTGGCGTTGTGACCAGATCATGGGTAGAAATGTGTAACCATCACAAGTGGCAGTTGGAAAACAAGTTGGCACTGCCAGGCTGGATGCAGGCAGCTCGTGGTCCCTTTGTGTGCATTCCCACTTCCCAGCACATCCCTGCTGCTCCCCAGGATCCTGCCCAGACAGTCACCTGTGATAGCGAAAACCACTTTGAAATAAATAACTGCTAAGAAGCTTTTTGTCTTTTAGCAGCAAAGGGATTTATTGACAGCATTGGAGGCACAGCCAGTTCATACTGGGCAAAAACTTGCCTAACTTGTTTGTGTAAAATAAGCCATTTATAGTCTTAAGTTCATAGTTAACACCTTCTAATTTCCATATTAATGACTGGGTGAAATCTTGGGCAGAGCTTTCCTTTTGGCTTGAAATGTGGGTGCTGCTCTCCTGACTTCATCCCTCAGGTGGTCTTGAAGCGTCTTCATCACTGTTGGACTTTGCCTTTTCTTTGTTCAATGCCATGACCTGTCAAACTTGTAAAATCTTGGCTTTAACTCTCCAAAATCTGGGCTTTAACTCTCCAAAACCTTGGTTTTAACTCTCCAAAATCTTGGATCTTTACCATTTCATCCTATTGAAGTGTCCAGCTGACTTTAATGTGTGGCTCTAACCCAGGGCACACTGGGCTCTATCACTGCTGGACAGGCTGTGCCAGAACAAAGCGACTCCAGCACTTCATGCTGTCTATGAATTGAGTGGCTTTGCTGTGCAAACAACATTTTGCAAAACAGAATTAGAAATGTCACAAAACTAGGGGGTTTTTTGTTGGTTTTTTTTTCTCTTTCACAGTGCCAGGTGTCGTGTGCTCAGGTTCATCGTGCCGTGGTGCAGCAGTCACATGATAGCCGGGGACCTGACTGGGGGTTTGTTCTTGGAGATATTGTTAATTAAATTTTTTATGAAGGAGCTGAGGCACACCAGCAGCGATCTCCTTTCAAGCAGAAATGTAGCAGGCAGTTCCCAAAGAGACCTCATCTGCTCTCTTCTCTATGAAAATCAATTAGTGTTATGAATGTGTGATAGCTTCTTAAAAATCTGTCGTGATGGAGGAGTCTTTGCACCTTGGAATGGGAAAAGGAAGGATGTGTCTCTTGCTCCTCCTTTCTTCCCTGCTCCCTCCCATCCCATGTCTGTGGGCGCCCACTTGAACTTTTTTTGTTCAGATACTTCCAAGTTTCGCTATGTTTTTTTTAAAGACAGAACAAGCACAGAGTTGCTCTGCTTGATAAGGAAGATTTGTAAATGAAGACATCCATGCTTGGATCCCTCTTACTTCATCAGCATCCCCAGGTATGGGGTTGCTGGGACAAATTCTTGTTGTATGTTTCCTAAGCCCCACTTTCTATTCAGTGAGTGACCCATGGTACAAGCCACAGATGTGGCATCATCATTGATTTTGTCAAAGGGCAGCCACTTGTGCTTCTACTTAAATGTGTTTTAAATTCTCTCTCTCTGCAGTGTAAACACACTCTCCTTGTTGACTGTGTGTTTGTTTTCTGAACTTCCTACCCAAGCTTAAACGCTGATTTTATTTTCCCCTGCACCTTATTTCTATCCAAGCAGAGCTGCACACTAAAGAAGAAAAATATCATACTTACATGCTAAAATGCTTAATAGCTACGTAGCAGTTAGAGACGAAAGATCATTTTCTCAGCGTGACAGTGTTACTGGAGTAAATGACTTCAACCAATTGAAAAAGGTGATGTTTGCAGTATATATTTTGCCTAAGCCTTTATTTTCCGTTGTTGCTGATACAATATTTGACATCTAGAATATGCTCTCAGGAGATTTTTCTAAACAAAGTGTATTAAAAAAAACTGGGGGATTAATCTATGAAAACAAAAAAGTTGCTTTTGAAACCACCTTCCCCAAAAGGTGCAAACCAGAGAGTAGCAATTTGCCCTTTTACCTGGGCTACTGAAATTTTGCCACCGCTGTTCCACTTTGCTGTCACTCTTTTGTTCCCTCTCTCACAGAAGTGACTTTCACCCATGCAAAATGTATGATTGCACAGGCTTTGACCTTTACAAACTGCACCGCTGTTTCCTCCCCATCAGTCCTTACACAAATAGCAGCTTTTCACTGCCTTGGCTCTCCTGACTCACAGCTCCAAATCAAGGCAGGGAAACCCACCTTCCGCCTCCAACAGTGTGTGCAGACATTCCTGATAGACCCCAAATGTTCCCAGGCCTTGCTGAGACCTCTTGTAGAAAGAGAGGAAGGAGGAAATTAGTTCTGAATTTATCATTTTCACAGTTAATCCATCACAAGCACCCACGGATCCGTGGAAGTCTCTTGCTCATTGTCTTCATTTTTCTCAATTCTTGACTTTCCCAGCCATGCCTCATCAATAAAGTCCTCTGCAGAGGTCCTGGTTTGGCCCAGCTCACTGAAGGTGCTGTTTGGGTTTGCCAAACACCTTTTTTGCTCTTAATATCTTGTGGACTTTGAGCTGTTCTGACAAGGACTGCAAACTCCTTTTCTGCAATGTACACCTGGCACTGTGGGGTCCTGCTGCTCTTTGGGTTCTAGGCATTCCCACAGATACCTGTATGGGAACTCTTGGCATGCAGTCCACATCAGATTCCCTTTTCTTTTTCCCTTCCCCCTTTTCCTAGAGCTTTGGAGGTGCACAAACAGTCTCAGGACCTTGCTGCAGATGTTCCCAGAAAATGATTCCTTAGCCTTTCCTTATAGCTTCTTGTCTGGGAAAAAAAAAAAAAGGTTAAATAATTCAGGATAAGTTAAATAGCAATTTATCCTCATGATATTCTTTTGAAAAAATGGTTTGGGAAGTGTTTTAACTGCATGGGATCTTCCTGTTGCCAAAACCTTGAGGAAAACCATTCTAGATGAATTTACTTTGTGATTTATTCAGCAAGCACTTCCAAGCATGTTCTTACCTGCTGCAACGAGCCAGAGGCTGAGGAGACAGGCTTGGGATGCTGTTTTATCACCAGGTGATGGACAAGATCTCTGCTTGCTTTGTTTTCTGTGGCTGGGAATGTGTCAGCTCGTGGTGGGAGAGGTGCCATCAGTGCTGTGCCAGGCAGAAAAAAGCGAGTGTAAGCAGCGGAATGTCAAGGGTGGGAGCTCATTTCCAATGGAAGTTTCTGTGGGAATAATAATGTCCTGGTTTTTACACATATCCTTGTGGTCTGGATTTCATTCTGGAGCCCACCCTGAGTCTGGGCTTGAGTTGAGCCAAGGCTTTCTGCTGTTTCACTGCTGGTGCATCCCCCTCTCCTGTGCTGGATGCAGTTGCTGCTGGCAGTTTGAAGTCTTTAAGATGTGACTCCTCACAGTGTACAAACCAAACTGGTGGAGACGGGTCTCGGTTTCAACTTTTGCATAGTTTTTAAACATTTACATTGAAGTAGAGCATTAATGATCCTGTGGCTGTTCCACACCAGGGTATAAAGCATTTCAAAGTCCTCCAGGCTTCTGAATTTTGTATGGAGGCAGGTTGAGCAGATCTTTAATTGAGCTCACAGGAAAAGCAGGAGAGCATGGTGGGGTTTTCAGAGGGGAACGTCATTCTGAGCTTTGTGTCTGTGGAAAATGGAAACACAGTCAGCAGCCTCATTTCTCTGGTGGTGTTATTACTACAGGATATGACTTGTATCAGTGAGTAGGCAAAGAAAGGTGTTTGAAAAGCCTGGTGTGACATTTAGTTTTACCTTTTCCTGAGGTTTATCTTTAATTATGTTTATTCTTGTATAGAGGAAATAGCGATACCAAAGTGTGCAAGAAGTGCTGGTGCTCTGCAGGGTCCTGCCCCAGGAGTGGCTCTTGCCCAATTCCTGGACTCAGCTGCTTGGATGAGGATAAAATACACCCTTTTCCTTACACCCAGTTGCATCATTTGGGGTTTCTGGATTTACTGTGTACCTGCAGGCTCAGAAATAATTTTGGAGAGCAGAAGGCAAGGGGGTGTCTTTTGTTGTGCTTTCAGCAAACCTGTGCCCTGGAATTCATTTACCACTAACTCAGACCTGTTGCATTTACTTGTTTCAGGAGATGCTGATGTGGGACTCTGTTGTTCAGTCTATTTGTGTCTTACTGATGCCATTTGGGTAATTAAGTTAGTGATTTCAACTATTCGACTTCTTAAAAACTGAACAAAAACCTTCTTACCCAAAAAGCCCTTCAACAACTATGTCAGAAGAATATCATCTCTTGGAAATCCCTCAGTTGTACAGTTTGTATTAAACAATCCAGGATTTCACAGAGTCATGGAATATCCTGAGTGGGAAGGGACCCACAAGGATCATCCAGTCCAACACCTGTTCCTGCACAGACACCCCAACAATCCCACCCTGTCCCATTGTCCAAACCCTCCTGGAGCTCTGGCAGCCTTGGGGCTGTGCCCACTGCCCTGGGGAGCCTGGGCAGTGCCCACCACCCTCTGGGGGAAGAACCTTTTCTGAAATCCAACCCAAACCTCCCCTGATGCAGCTTCATGTTGTCCCTGAGCTCTTATCGCAGGTCACCAGAGAGCAGAGAGAATTTTGTTGATTCTGTGTGTCCCTTCTGTTTGGATAGCACTCAGTAAATGGTACACAGTGTTACACCAGCTGCTGAGCTCATCAGGAATAGTGCAGAGCATCCTCTGAATGATCCAGATGCTGCTTGGATCCCTGTCTTCTCCCTGCTCACCACCCTCTTGTTTCCAGAGCTCAGGTGTTTCAGTAGCACGAGTGTAAATCCACATCTGCCCTGCCAACAGAACTTATTGCTGCATCAGGCAGAGAGTGACAGGACTTCTCCCGTTTGTTCTGCATCACTTGCTGCTTCCCATCAAACCAGTGAGCAGAAGGAGGCAGAGGTCCTGCAGGAAAAGGAATGTGTGATCTCCTAAAGACTGAAGAGCAGTGCCTGCACACAGGGGACAGCACTGCATCGCTCAAGTGGGCTCTGCTTCGATGCTGTCAGATGTGGAGTCTTTAAACTTGGACTTATTTTACATGGAATTCTTCAGGGTTTTTGAAGAGAGGGGAAGAAAAAAACCCCGCTCTCTTGTGGAGCTCTGTGCTAGACAGCAAAAAAAGCTGCTGTGTTTTAATAAGAAGCTGCTCCCTTTCTTCTTTGCCTCATAGAGTATGCTCATCTCGTGTTGGTTGAGCCATAACTCTCTTGGGCACCTTTGCAAACACAGTCTCATTCCACTGGAATTATTCTGAGCTTCCTCTTGTCCCCATCCTCTCACCTTCCTCTACATCATGTGGGCACAGGAAATGGAGCAGGGGCCCACCTGCTTGGGCCACAAACTACCCTGTGAGTGCAAGACATGATGTGTCTGCAGGGGTGGCATCTGCAGAGTGATCTGTTCTGTTACTCTGCAGAATCTGGAGGGTAGAACCTGCTGTTTCATCTGCTGGAAACCCCAGGATTCCCAGTGGTTGACAGTGATTTCCATGATGTAAATGTCCATTGCATAGCTGGCTTTCAGAATGAGCCTGGATCGAAATTTTAGGCTAATGAAAACTTTCCATCCTGCTCCCCACCCCACGTTTCAGGGTTTTTTTGAAGTTGGCTGTTCTGATCTCAGCCCATCGTGTGTCCAGAGCACCTTAGATGAGTGGGGAGTGATTTGGTGAACAGTGCACATGGAAATCCCATCACAGTCCCTGGATGCACAGGAGAATGGATTAGGGAATAGAACATTGGTGAAAATAGCTGTGGTGAGATGGAGGCTGTTCATTGTGCTGACAGGCAGGATATGCTGAAAAACAAAGAGTCCTCCCCAAAGTTTCCAGCATTGCCTCGTAATCTCCTCCCCTGTGAACTGAATTGCTCCCCTGGTCTCTAATGGGAGTTGTGTGGCTCACTCCCCTGCACTGGGCTTTGAGGAGCAAGCAGGGGTTAATATTAAAGTAGAGCCTGCTGCTTTAGAAATGGGGAAAAGTAGATGCAAATTACTGTGAATGCTAATTGTTTCTATTTGAAAATTCTTGTAGTGTTTTTCTGCAAACACTGCCATTAAGTAAGCATTAGGTGGATGGCTGAACTGTGTGCAGAGAATCTCCTCAGCCACGTGTGGAGGGGCACGGTTGTGTAAGAGGAGGGAAATGCATATGGAGCCTTCTGGTGTCTGATATACCTTCCTTGGGAGCTTGGACTGTGCCTGTCCCTCAGGGACAGAGTGAACTCGAGGAGTTTGTGTGAAAAAGGAGAGGGAACAGGTTGCTAAAAACGTGTGGGGATCTGAACTGGTGTGGGGAGAGAGCAGAAACAAGGAAACAAGTCTCCTGTCTGCACAAGGCATGGGTGTCCCAAGACAGCTGTGCCACTGGGTTTGTGGGCATCACTGGGGCTTTCTGTGCAACAAGGGCCTGATCCCAGCCTGTGAAATAAATGAGGATCTCCTCATTGATTGCAGCCTCCGAGGGTGCCAGCCCTGAGGAAGGAGCACTGTGAGCTCTGGGATCAGTCACCCGGGCAGGAAGGGTTGGCAGTGCTGGAAGCAGCTCTGCCAGTGCCCGAGTGCTGCCCTGTAATTGGCTCAGAAGTTGGGTCCCATCAAATTAACTGGGAGCTGCCAGAGCCTTTTCCTGCTGGCAGATGCCTCCCTTCCCTCCCTTCCCTGCTCTGAGCTCTCAGGTGAAGGCAGTAATTGCACTGAAGGGAAGCAGGGGAGATGCTTGTGTGTCATGCATCAAACCTTTCATGTGGATGCAGCCTTGGCAGCTGTGCTGAACACAGGAAAGGTAAGAGGGCAGCTGGCAGGGCTTGCTGGGAGAGAGTGGGAGGGAGGAAACCACGGCTGGGGCCCTCCCCGTGCTGTCCTGCCTGCCAGAACTGTGTGTGTGCACGTGTGTTCATGTGTGTGTTCATGTGTGTGTTTACACCTGTCCCTGCTCACCTGCAGCACGTGCCAAAGCCCAGGGGCGCTTTTCCTGCCAAACACATTCGTGTTGAAGAGGCAAAGGCAGGAGATGCCATGCTGTGAAATGCCAACCTGAGGAGGGCTCCAGGCAGCAGGACCAGCTCTGGGATCCATGGAGTGGAGTGGGTCAGTCACAGTGTCGGGGTCACAGTGTTGGGGTCACAGTGGCAGTGTCAGGGTCACAGTTACAGTGTTGGGGGAACAATTGCAGTGTGGAGGTCACAGTGGCAGTGTTGGGGTCACAGTCACAATGTTGGGGTCACAGTTGTAGTGTCGGGGTCACAGTCACAGTGTTGGGGTCACAGTTGCAACGTGAGGGTCACAATGTTGGGGTCACAGTCACAGTGTCGGGGGGAGAGATCCAGTGTGGGGG
>VWZD01000137.1:155588-167411 GCA_013396695.1 Sakesphorus luctuosus | reverse complement strand
CAGTGTCGGGGTCACAGTAACAGTGTTGGGGTCACAGTAACAGTGTCGGGGTCACAGTTACAGTGTCAGGGTCACAGTTGCAACGTGAGGGTCACAATGTTGGGGCCGCAGTTACAGTGTCAGGGTCACAGTTGCAGTGTTGGGGTCACAGTTACAGTGTCGAGGTCACAGTTGCAGTGTCAGGGTCACAGTTGCAGTGTCGGGGTCACAGTCCCAGTGTCAGGGTCACAGTTACAGTGTCGAGGTCACAGTTGCCGTGTCAGGGTCACAGTTGCCGTGGCGGGGTCACAGTCCCAGTGTTGGGGTCAGTCACAGTGTCGGGGGCACAGTCACAGTGTCGGGGTCACAATTACAGTGTTGGGGTCACAGTTGCAGTGTTGGGGTCATGGTCACAGTGTCAGGGTCACAGTTACAGTGTCGGGGTCACAGTTGCAGTGTTGGGGTCATGGTCACGGTGTTGAGGTCATGGTCGTGGTGTTGGAGGCTCTGACAGACCTTTTCAGTTCTGGCCTTGTTCCTACGAGCAAAGTGCCCAAATGAAAGGGGCATTTGGTGCCACTGTGTGTTTGCCTTCAGCCACCTTGTGATGTAGTTGGGTTGTGATGTAGTTGGGTTGTGATGTGGGTTTTTTCCTGCTGCTTGAATGTGATGAAGGGAGAGACGTTTCAGTGAAGGAGGAAGGTCCCTGAGTCGTTGTCTCCCTGTGGTGGCTGCTCCTTGGGGATGGTGCAGTCCTTTATTGTGGTTAAACCAGCTGCTGCCATACACATTGTACCCTGATTATCTTCAACTATAAACACGTACTTTGTTTAAAGCAAGAATTTTACAATCAATAACTTCTTATTTGATCCTCAGGTTCCTTCATCTCCCTGCCATAGTCTCAGATTAACATGAGAATTATGTTTCAGGGACTGATGCTTTTGCTTGTATTTATCCTTTTGTTTGTGTTGACAGATAATCCCATTAACTGCTCTTTTTAGTAGTTTGGTGACTGATTGCTTTTATTACTGATGTCTCACTTTAAACCTCATAAGCTTATCTGAGCACTTGATTATACCTTTGGCACTGAATACCTCCCCACCCTGCTGAGAAGTGGCCAGAATGAGTATGAATATTCTTGACTTAAATACTTGTAGAAAAGAAAATGACAAAGAAAAAAGACAAAAGCAAAAGGCATGCAGTTATATGGTTTCAGGGAAATACTTGCTTTGACTTTTTAGAGGGTTTCACATTATTAAAAATTGGATATGAAATGTTTAGAGCTCCTGGCAGTGTGTCCTTTTAGTGAACTCTGCCTTGTTCTGGGTATCAAGAGGTGTAAACCAGAGCATAAAATGATGAAAAGAAGCTCTGGCCTGTTGGGTTGTCTCTCCTTTCTCACTACAAAAAAGATGTTGAGGTGCTGGAGCATGTCCATAGGAGGACAATGGAGCTGGAGAAGGTTCTGGAATATGTCATGTGGACAGTGGCTGAGGGAGCTGGGGGGGCTCATCCTGGAGAAAAGGAGGCTCAGGAGGGACTCCACCTTTCTCTGCAAGTCCCTGAGAGGAGGTTGTAGCCAGGGGGAGGTTGAGCTCTGCTCCCGGATAAGTGACAGGATGAGAGGAAACAGCCTCAAGTTGTACCACAGGTGGTTTAGATTGGATATTACAGGAAATATCTTCACAGAAAGGGTTGTCAGGCCCTGGAACAGGCTGTCTAAGGCAGTGGTGGAATCACCAGCCCCGGAAGTGTTCAAAAAATGAGTGGGTGTGACACCTGAGGGCATGGTTTAGTGGTGAATGTGGTACTGCTGCTGGGTTGATGGTTGGACTTGATGGTCTTCAAGGTCTTTTCCAGCCCTAACAATTCTGTGGTTTTGTGATTCCTTGCCTCTGCTAGGATGAGTTTTGGACAAGTCCTGTTAGCTCACTGTCTTAACTTTGCAGCTGGTGAAACAGAGCTGGTGATGCCAAACTCGCTGGGGCTGCTGTGGGTTGGCACCGACACTTGAGGAGCTGGGCATTATTTTTATGTGGAATTACGGCTCATGCCAAGTGCAGAGGGTGCTGAGATCTCTTGATCTCTGGAAGCTGACCCTTTAGGTGAGCAACCTTCCTGCAGTTTTGGGATTTGGCATGGTATTAACCTGGGAAAATAGTAGGTTGTAGCACCTGGAGAGGGGTGGATCTCCCAGGTAACTGAGCTTCTCCAGCTTTCCATTCCTGGCCCATTCTCACCATGCTGCTCCCTGCCCTGTTTTTCTCTCCTTGGCATGAATTATGTATTATCCCCACTGAGGCTTTATTTTGGCCACTGTGCTTTTAATTCCTTCTGTTGGAAAAATGCAAGTCATGTATGAGCAGTTAATGCTTAGAATGATCCCTGCAAGGGGACGGATCATGAATAAACCAGTTACTGCTGCTCAACCAAACCCCAGTAAGCCTGTGGGCACCACCCTGGGGCACAGCTGTGCTCTGGGCACCTGGAACAGCCTGAATTACCCTGGGAAGCCTTTGCCACTGGGAACTGCCTCCTGTTTTCCAGGACAAGGAGAGGGCTGTCCATCCATCCATCCATCCATGAAGCTTAACAGGAGCCAAGAGTGTGCCCAGGTGGCCAAGAAGCCCAATGGCATCCTGGCCTGGATCAAAACTAGCGTGGCCAGCAGGCCNTGGAGAGCAGAAAAAACTTCTTTGCAGAGAGAGTGCTCAGGCATTGGAATGGGCTGCCCAGAGAGGGGGTGGATTCCCCATCCCTGGAGGTTTTTCAGGTGAGCTTGGCCGTGGCACTGAGTGCCATGATCTGGTAAAGGGAGTGGAGTTGGCCCAAGGGTTGGACTTTATGATCTCGGAGGTCTTTTCCAACCTAACTGATTCTATGATTCTATGAATCCATGAATCCATCCATCCCTGCATCCATCTACCCACCTCTCCCTCTATCTGTCCCTCCATCCTTCCCTCCCTCCCTCTGGTGGGACTGGGACCAGTGCTCAGCTGTGGGTCCCTCAGCAGGACATGAGGCTGTACCAGGTTTTCTCTCTGCTGTGGAGACTTGGGAAGAGCTGCTCCAGCCTGGCAAGAGCTGGGCTTGGCTGGTGCAGTAGGAATGGCAGGGAACCTCTGTAACGTCAGCAGGAGGATATAAATGTGCCCTGTGGGATTGCAGCAGGCACCTGCTTCTCAATTAAATTAATTAAAATGAAGGGAGAATGTTTTCACTGCAGGTTTGCAAATACGGGCCAGTGCAAGGCAAGGTGGTGGCTTTTTGGCTGAATATTGATGAGCATTGAAAGGTGTTTCTGAGGAGTTTCCCTCTTGCCCCAGCAAAGCAAAGTGGGTGGTGCTGTTTGGGTGTGGATGGGCAGGTGGCAAAGCAGTGGGTGGGTTTACAAGCCTCTCATTGCATGGTAGGAATTATTTGGAGCTGTGATACTGTTGTACCTACAAAATGGAGCTTTAAACAGTATAAAAAAATATAAGATATTACCTTTTTGAGCTGTAAAGCTTCTTGAGGTGTAGCAGCCAAGGAGGTGGTTTGTCTGCGGGTTGTCCCAGCTGGAATGCCCCTTCCATGGGAGGGCAGTGAGGCCTGGGCACAGCTCACCCTGGCAGGGCTCCTGGAACCTGACCCCAGCAGGCAGGGCTGGATTCCTGTGCTCCTGTGGCTCTCTGCACTTCCCAGGTGTTTTCCCACTGCTTGAAGCTGTAGAGGTCTTTGGAAGGATGGGAGGGCTTTGTGTAAAGTGTTCAGAGGCTAAAAATCTGAATTTGGCTGGTGCAGAGCCCTGTGGGAGGGGAGGCTCTTCCAGTCATCTGCTGCCCCGGGGAGCTTTTAAACAAACCCAAGAAAAACCTGCACTCAATGTTGGTACAACACTTGTCAGTGGAGAAGCTTCTTCTTGTGCTGGACTTGAATCTGGATTAATGTGGCAAAGCTGCTTCTCTGTGCTTGGGGTTGGTTTTGTTCTGTCAATCCTACCTGGAATCATGCAGAAGCTTAATTGCATCTTCTCCAAGTAACTCATGATTATATTCAATAATTAAGGATTTGGAGGTGCCTTTACACCATAATTAAGGATTTGGAGGTGCCTTTACGCACAATATGATGCAAACTGATCTTTCAGGAGCAAACATCTTACTTTGCTTTTGGCCATGGTGTTCTGGTGTGATGCAGACAAATAGTCTCACACTTGTCCTCCGTCAGCCTTTGGTCTTCAGATTCCTTATTTACATATTTTTGTATTAATTTGTAGCTGTTCAGAAAAATACTCCATCAGTTTAAATCAGGGGATTTTCTTTCTTCTTCTGTCTTTATCTGATTGTTTTAAAGGCATCAAGAGGAGAACTACAGTTTTGCTTTTATGTACCTGCTGTGGCTTCACCCAGATTTTAAGCTTACTGTGTTTTAAACAAGTTTTTTTAACTAGCCAATGCTTTTGACAGCTCTTTTTTTGTATAAAACTTTTATTTTCCTGAGTAGTCAGTAAGGTTTTTTTATTCCCTTCTAAATGGCTCTTATAAAAATCAAAAGAGTCATAAAATGCCTTATAAATTTTTTTTTATGGATTCAGGAAAAATAAACCCAGGATTTTTACTTAAAGGGCAATACCAGGAAATAGTTTTGGTTTGACTGGTTTTTATAGCAGTGTTCTTAAAGGAGCCAGGTTGAGGCACCCGAATCTCAGGGGGATGTTTTCTCTGTTCTGCTGATCCAGCTGGAATTAGTCAAAACAGTGTGACCTGCACCCCAAAAATATATAAATTGGGGTTGTTCAGCCTGGAGAAGAGGAGGCTCAGAGGTGACCTCAGCACTGTCTGGAACTACCTAAAGGGAAGTTGTGGCCAGGTGGGGGTTGGTCTCTTCTCCCAGGCACTCAGCAATAGGACAAGGGGGCACGAGGGGCTCAAGCTCTGCCAGGGGAAATTGAAGTTGGAGAGCAGAAAGAAATTCTTTGCAGAGAGAGTGCTCAGGCATTGGAATGGGCTGCCCAGAGAGGGGGTGGATTCCCCATCCCTGGAGGTTTTTCCGGTGAGCTTGGCCGTGGCACTGAGTGCCATGATCTGGTAAAGGGACCGGGGTTGGCCCAAGGGTTGGACTTGATGATCTGGGAGGTCTTTTCCAACCCAATCCATTCTATGATTCTATGATTCTAAATGCATCCTGCAACCTGGGCAGGTTCCTGCTCCAGCAGCCTCTGGGCTTGGGATCTGAGTCATGGGATAAGGAGAGGGAGACAAGAAGGGAACGGAGTTATTTGGGTGGTTCTTGAATGACTTTGTTTCCCAGATTGGTTAATTTTTATTTTTTGACATAAGAATTTCATCCCTGTGGATAATTTGGTGTAAAGTTTCAAGGACTGGGTTTTCAGAAGGGTTTCTAAGGAAGTGATGGCCACAGAGATGTGTCACCTGAGGAAATATAGCTGTCACTTCTCAAGGAAAACAAGCAGCATTTCCTATTGCACCTCTCAGCAGAACACTCCTTGTTCTGTCACTGCCACCATCCCCAAGGTTTGCACAGAAATCTTCTGCAGGAGCTTGTCTGTCTGTGTAGCTTTCATTAAGTGTGGAGGAGATGGGGCTTTGCTGAGCCTGAGTGGGCAGATAAAGGTGGCATTTTGGGGGCAGTGGGGTGGGTGGGGATGGGTGGGCTGTGCCAGGAGGGGATCCTTCTCTATCCTGAGAATAACATGCATATTATGGGATTGGGTTTTTGACACACAGAGAAACTTGTATAAATGGATTATCAATCTTGTCAGTGGTTAGTTAACCATTACAGTGTATTTACTTATCTACCAGTCTATTTATATAAAAAAGGGGGGTGGGGTGGGGGGAGTTTCAAGCAGGATTTGGGTCATTGTTTGAGAAAGAAAAAACTCCTGTTCCGATGGTTTGGGTTGGAAGGGACCTTAAAGACCATCCCACCCCCTGCCCTGGGCAGGGACACCTCCCACCAGCCCAGGGTGCTCCAAGCCCTGTCCAGCCTGGCCTGGGACACTCCCAGGGATGGGGCAGCCACAGCTTCTCTGGGTACCTGTGCCAGGGCCTGCCCACCCTCCCAGGGAAGGATTTCCTCCTAATCTCTAATCCAACCCTGCCCTCTGGCAGTGGGAAGCCATTCCCCTTGTCAGAATTCCCTGCAGCCAACCTGTGCTGCTGCTCCCCCTCCCCAAACCACCACATTTTGGCCCAGATTTCCTTCTCCAGCCCCAGGTTGTGCCTTGGTAGTTCTCCATCCTTCTCATGTCTGACCAATGTCACATGTTGCTGTGAGGAAGGTGCAGGTGCTGGAGATCCCATATCCATGTCTGCTTGTTAGAACTCCTAATTTTGCTGGGTTTTTTTTCTTTTTTAATGCAGAAAGAACATATTTATAATTTTTATTTGCTCATATTCTGTGCTGCTTTATTAAACCAGTGGCACACTGAACACACCCCTTCTTTAAAACAGGGAGCAGCAGCCAGTTTTGCATAATTTCTAAATCCTCTGGACACAAGTGACTTCAAAAGAAACCCACAACAAAACCATCTAAAACCTCACTATAAAAGTAAAAGGCAAATTGAGATACCAGACTACAAAAGTATTCTGAATAATTGGGGATTATCCTTTAATTTCTTGAATTGAGGAAGAACTAAATCGTTTTCTTTTTGTGCAAATTCTGTATTTCACCCCTGAAGATGATTGCTGGGACCGGGGATTAAATGCTGAGAATTTCTTTTAAAAACTTGACTGCAGTACCTGTGGCCTTGGAGAAAATCACAGAAACCAGGTGGGAGCTGCTTTTGGTGCTGGTTGGGAAGTCACAGGGAGGGTTTGGGAGTTGCCACATCCTGGCCTGGGAAATGCACGGGAGAAGCAGCTCCTGGGAAATGAGTTGCAATTGGTTTGTTTGTGACTTTTCCCACTGCAGTTTTGTGCAGCCAGGATGTGCTGTGCAGGTGCAGAGGGTTTGGAAAGCAGAGACTGATGTATCCAGAATGCTGGTGGTGGGAATGGAGGTTCCTCTGAATGTCCTGCACCAGAACTATTGCCTGTATTTTTACCCTTAATGGCATTCAGGCTTGTTATAGGAATTAAGCACTGTGAGTTAAAATAACACTATGCTTTGCTGGGTTTTAAATCAAAATGGCATTCTTTTTTCATGAGCCCATAATCCTTTCTTTTATCCAGTTTGATGCTAGCCAGCTCTTGCTTCCTGAGGCAGAACCATTAGATATCAAAAATATAATTGCTCTCTATATGAGTGCTCCTTTGTAGCCCAGCCCTTTCATGTTTTGAGGCTGCAGCACTCTTTATTTCTTTACAAATATTCTATTAAGTTCTCCTGAATTGTGCACCCCAGCCTGCCCAGGGAAGGGGTCAGTGCCTCGTTGGGAAGCAGTGGAGAAGGGGAGGTTGGGGCTCAGGATTTGCTTTTTGGTGTGGCAGTTCAGCTGGAAAGAGTGAAATCCAGAGACAGGCGACTGTAATTATCCCATCAGTGCCAGTTGGGAGTTAATTAATCTATAGTTCCCCACCTGGCATCCAAAGTGGAAGGTGTTTTGGGTGAGGGAGAGAATAGTAATGGCTTATCTTGCACTTGCTTGAGTGTGAGAGGTTTGGAATTCACAGATGCTGAAGTATCTGTGTCACGTTCATTAGTGTATTACAGGAGTGTTGCTTTGCCTCATTCCACACAGAAATATGTGGAAGTGTTTTATTTGTGTGGACAGGTGTTTAAAAACCCCAGGGGGGCTTTTTTTTTTTCTTGCTTCCTTCCATTCTGTACCTGTAATTAAAAGCACTGCAGAGACCTGCAAAGCAAACCCCCCCCACCCCTCCTTCTGTCCCCTGGGAATTCCACATCCCTGGCTGAGGAGAGGGAAGGATGCAGGAAGCTCAGCTGACCTGTGCTGGACACAGCAATTGCTCCTCTCCTGAAGGTTCAAATTATAAAAGCCCAAAGACACAGACATTTCCTTTAATAATACAAACCCGCTTTCTCTCGTCTGCCAGAATTGGGAGCGTCTGGTGGTTTCCATGGAGAGGGATATTTCTTACAAGGCCCAGCTATTTTTGCAGACTATTTTGTAATGTATTTGAACTTGCAGTCTTGTGCCATTTCTGTTCTCCTGCTCCACGAGCAGTGCAGGGAAATACAGCCCGATTGCTCTGAAGCTCTGGGGAAGGAGCAGCCAAGGGCCTGTCCCTGATGGGTTTGAGGGTCAGGACACCCTCTTTGTGCTGTCCCCTGCTGTTACTGTGTTTGGAAGGACAATCCCCATGCAGGTGGCAGAGCTGAGGCTTCTCCTGCTTTGCACCACCACAAGGATGCTGCTCAGACCCTGTGAAGTGTTGCTTTGGGGAAGGTAATTTCTCTGCTGCTCATTCTTATTCTGAATTTTATTTGGTCTGAGTTTAAGTGGTTTTCTAATTGACAGCTTGGCTTTCTCCAATTTCATAATTATATACAAAGTTTTGTCTAACAAACGCCATGTCTTCTTCCATAATTGTCTAATTAGGACCTAAACTGTGTTACTGGTCCTTCACTGCTTTCTTCTTGTGGCTGCAAGAAGAGAAACCTCAGGAAAACGTGCCTAGACAGCATCCTCTTTTTGCAGCTCGTCTCCTATTGCTTCAGTGTTGTCCACTACAAGTTTAATTACTGTGTGAGAAATACTTTTCTCAAGTGGAGCCAAAATCTAGGATTTAAGCCAAAGTAAATTAACAGTTCTCAGAAAACCTGGAGTCCCACAGCCAAGAATTTCAAGGCTTTTAGGCATCTCTCTGTTATTGGCAGGCATCTCGTGATGTCATGTGGTAGAACAAATGGACACCCAAAAGCTGAAGTCAACGTTGTGCCAGTTGAGCAGGGAAGATTAAAACCGATTTAATTTAGGGAGGCCAAACTGAAAATAATGATTATACCCAGAACCAGGGGGGTTATTTCATAAGCTGCACCCGTTCTTTTTCATTAGTGGCAAATTGCCAAGCTTCAGTCTCAGTTCCTAAATTTGCACTCAAGTTTTTCTTTTTTATTTTAGGGGCAGAGGGGACTGCTTATTGTGAAGTTTTATTTGACTAATTGTATTTCCAAATGTGTTAAATGTAGTATTCTCTCTTTTCTTTTTCCCCTCCTTTTTTTTTACTAAATTGCCATACAACTCAGGGCAAGCATTAAATTTTTCATAAAATAATCAGTATTCAAGGACTAAGAAGGCAAGTTCTGTTGGTTGATTGAGTGAGGTTAACACAGTGTTTGAAGAAAATTCCTGATATTTCATTTTACCTTGTGTGTGCAGTCAGGACTCTGTGTGTGCTCAGTGCTGAGTAGGTAATGAGTCCCTCTTTGTGTCTGGTTCTTGCAAACACAAAGCCCTGAGAAAGAAAGGCAGCTCTGGTGTTCTCAGGCTGTGGTGGTTCCTTTCTCTGAGGTGGCCAGATGGGATCCTGCAGAGCCCCCCGAGTGGGGTGTGTTGGGGAAGCAGGAGGTCTGGGTCCTGCATATTTGAGTGCTATGTGGGTCTTTTTGTTGGCAATCTTCATGGAATTACAGAATGGTTTGGGTTGGAAAGGACCTTAAAGCTCATCTCATTCCACCCCCTGCCCTGGGCAGGGGCACCTTCCACCAGCCCAGGTTGCTCCAAGCCCCGTCCAACCTGGCTGAAGGGGCCAAAGGCAGCAGGGCTGGAATCCCCCTTGTGCTGGCACCTTGGCTTCAGCCTGCTCTTCCTTGCTGACCGTGGTGTCTCCTGCAGCACAGCCACGAGAGGAGGGGGTGTGAGGGCTTCTCTTGCACCTCTCTGCATCCTTGCTTCCTTCCCAACATCTCCTGTGTCTGCTGAGCTGTCACTTGCCACGGTTTTGCTGCTGAAAACTTCCTTGTGTTCTTTGCTAAACATACACAGTGACTGGAAAGGCTCCTGAGGTTGTACCTGTCCTCTGTGCCTGGTGGGATCAGCAGTGGGAGGGCTGCCATGACTGGGGATGTACTTCCCTGTGCCCACCAGGCTCCAGCAGGCACCTGGGCACATGCCACCTGTGTCCCTGGGTGAGGTGTGCAGCCCCTGCAGGTCTGGCTGTGCTTATCCTGCCCTCAGTCTGTGATGATGTGTTTGTGGGGTGGGGGTGGGCAGATGTGGCCTTAAAATCACAAAAATTAAGAAGAGGGGAAATTCTGTCCCTAAACTTGTTCATAAAGGTCTGTATCCAGTTAAAGTGTCCAAGGAAGATGCTGAAAGCAAAGCAGGTCTTGCTTTATCACCTTTGCCTCCTGGGTGCTGGTGGGGAGTGACCCAGCAGGCAGGTGGGATGGCAGCATCTTGCACCAGCCCTGCCTGGGCTGGCAGGAGCTCCAGGTCTGGGTAACATCTTGTACCATTCTTGCCTATGCTGGCAGGAGCTCCAGGTCTGGGTAACATCTTGTACCATTCTTGCCTATGCTGGCAGGAGCTCCAGGTCTGGGTAACTTCTTGTACCATTCTTGCCTATGCTGGCAGGAGCTCCAGGTCTGGGTAACATCTTGTACCATTCTTGCCTGGGCTGGCAGGAGCTCCAGGTCTGGGTACTGTCCTGTACCAGCCCTGCCTGTGCTGGCAGGAGCTCCAGGTCTGGGTAACATCCTGTGCCAACCTTGCCTGGGCTGGCAGGAGCTCCAGGTCTCTCTGGGTGGCAGAGTCTGTGGTGCTGGTTGACTCTGCACTGCCAACACCTCGCTGCCATCCCTGGCGTATCCCTGCACATCAGAGCTGCAGGATTTATTGCAGCTGGTGGGCACGTGGTGTGAGTGTGAGAGTCAGGACAGGAGGCACTCCATGGTACTGGAACACAGAGAGCAGGGGGCTTTGTGTTTGGTCAATACTAAGAAAGAAAAATTTTGCTCTGTTCTTTTATTATTTATCTGTACCAATAAAAATGCAATACGTCTGTTGTCACAAAATGCCTTTGCAGGAAAGCGAGGTGGGCTGAGAATTAACCCCACAAAGTGGACATGTGCTTGTATGTATGTACACCTAATAACATAAAAGATGCTGCTGAAGGAGTTTGCTGGGTGTAGCTGTGACAGAATCCACAAAGAAAAGAGGAATTATGTATTACAACCAATGTGACTGACTGAATTCCTTGTTTTGATGTTTGCTGTGGGTGTCATGGATGTATAAATGCAAACAGCACATTCATAAATTATTTTGGGTTGCTGGTAGGTTTCTGAAGAAAATAATTTGTAATGAGCTTCATTTATGCACCAGAAATAAAGATGGGATTAGGCGAATATTGAACTGTAAATGCACTGGTGATTTTTGGCTTTTGTGCCTAGCACGAGAATCTCATCATCTATCTCAGCTCTGATCTTGAATATGCAGAGCTGGCTGTGCCTTTTATGCAGCAGCTATTTTGGTGTGCAGCAGTCTGGCCCGGAGTGTGTGTGCTGTGTGTGCTGAGCTCCGGGGGTGCGTGTGCTGAGCTCTCTGTGTGTGTGTGTGTGTGTGCGCACTGAGGTGTGTGTGTGTGTGTGCGTGTGTGTGTGTGTGTATGTGCTGAGCTGTGTGAGCTGGCGTGTGTGTGGGGGTGTGTGTGCTGAGTTGTGTGCGTGCGTGTGTGTGTGTGTGCGCGCGCCAAGGTGTGGGTGTGTGCTGAGTTGTGCATGTGTGTATGTATGTGTGTGCTGAGGTGTGTGAGCTGGCACGCGCGTGTGTGTGTGTGCTGAGGTGTGGGTGTGTGCGTGTGCTGAGCTCTGTGAGCTGGCATGTGTGTGTGCGTGCGCGCGCGCGCGCGTGTGTGTGTGCGCGCTGAGCTCCAGGCTGTGTGTGCGTGTCTGAGTGTGTGTGTGCTGAGCTGTGTATGTGTGTGTGTGCACTGAGCTCCG
>VWZD01000137.1:113599-154997 GCA_013396695.1 Sakesphorus luctuosus | reverse complement strand
TGTGTGTGTGTGTGTGTGTGCGCACTGAGGTGTGTGTGTGTGTGTGCGTGTGTGTGTGTGTGTATGTGCTGAGCTGTGTGAGCTGGCGTGTGTGTGGGGGTGTGTGTGCTGAGTTGTGTGCGTGCGTGTGTGTGTGTGTGCGCGCGCCAAGGTGTGGGTGTGTGCTGAGTTGTGCATGTGTGTATGTATGTGTGTGCTGAGGTGTGTGAGCTGGCACGCGCGTGTGTGTGTGTGCTGAGGTGTGGGTGTGTGCGTGTGCTGAGCTCTGTGAGCTGGCATGTGTGTGTGCGTGCGCGCGCGCGCGTGTGTGTGTGTGTGCGCTGAGCTGTGTGTGCTGAGCTCTGTGTGTGCGTGCGTGTGCGCTGAGCTCTGTGTGTGTGTGTGTGTTGAGCTGTGTGTGCTGAGCTCTGTGTGTGCGTGCGTGTGCGCTGAGCTCTGTGTGTGTGTGTGTGTTGAGCTGTGTGTGCTGAGCTCTGTGTGTGCGTGCGTGTGCGCTGAGCTCTGTGTGTGTGTGTGTGTTGAGCTGTGTGTGCTGAGCTCTGTGTGTGCGTGCGTGTGCGCTGAGCTCTGTGTGTGTGTGTGTGTTGAGCTGTGTGTGCTGAGCTCTGTGTGTGCGTGCGTGTGCGCTGAGCTCTGTGTGTGTGTGTGTGTTGAGCTGTGTGTGCTGAGCTCTGTGTGTGCGTGCGTGTGCGCTGAGCTCTGTGTGTGTGTGTGTGTTGAGCTGTGTGTGCTGAGCTCTGTGTGTGCGTGCGTGTGCGCTGAGCTCTGTGTGTGTGTGTGTGTTGAGCTGTGTGTGCTGAGCTCTGTGTGTGCGTGCGTGTGCGCTGAGCTCTGTGTGTGTGTGTGTGTTGAGCTGTGTGTGCTGAGCTCTGTGTGTGCGTGCGTGTGCGCTGAGCTCTGTGTGTGTGTGTGTGTTGAGCTGTGTGTGCTGAGCTCTGTGTGTGCGTGCGTGTGCGCTGAGCTCTGTGTGTGTGTGTGTGTTGAGCTGTGTGTGCTGAGCTCTGTGTGTGCGTGCGTGTGCGCTGAGCTCTGTGTGTGTGTGTGTGTTGAGCTGTGTGTGCTGAGCTCTGTGTGTGCGTGCGTGTGCGCTGAGCTCTGTGTGTGTGTGTGTGTTGAGCTGTGTGTGCTGAGCTCTGTGTGTGCGTGCGTGTGCGCTGAGCTCTGTGTGTGTGTGTGTGTTGAGCTGTGTGTGCTGAGCTCTGTGTGTGCGTGCGTGTGCGCTGAGCTCTGTGTGTGTGTGTGTGTTGAGCTGTGTGTGCTGAGCTCTGTGTGTGTGCTGAGCTCTCTGTGCGTGTGTGTGTGTGTGTATGTGCTGAGCTGTGTGTATGTACTGGGCTGTGTGTGCTGAGCTCCTCTGGGACCTGTCCCGCAGCCCCGAGGCTTTGCTGAGCTTTGAGGGTGTAGCATGACCCACACGGTCCCTTCCCATGGGTGCCAGGTCTGACACACCTTCTAGTTGGGTGTGTGTAACACGGCCCGAGTGACCCGCTTTGGGCTGGGGTTGCGGTCGCACACGTGGCTTCCTTCCCTCTCCAGCTTCACGGAGGCTGGAGGAGCCTTTAGAGGTGATGGGGACAGCAGCAGGTGGGCAGAGAGGGATCCAACCAAGAGCTGCTGAGCTAATCCAGCACGAGGACTCTCTGCAGGAGGAGGAGGGCCCATACCTGGAGACTTTGCTTTCCAGATCTCCTGCTGGGATTAGAGCGCTGTGAGGATCCTCCAGCAATGACTTGCCAAGGCTACCTTGAATCGTTCACTTGCATTTTTTAAGGATGTAGGGTTTAGACAAACTGAAAGGCTTGTGTGCAATGAGCTGGAGTGTCAAGGACTGTCTTGATGTATGTGAAGAATGTCTCTATCTGAGGTGATTTACTGTATGAAGAAATTGAAAATATGCTTTAGCACCTCTGGCACGTTGTGTGTGGCCAGTGCTGACACGGGGCAGGGCTCATTACTGCAATCTCAGTCAGGGGCACACAGGTCCCCATGTTGACAAGCCCTTGATTTGCTGTGAAGGAAAGGAGCCTCAGCTCCTCCTTGGAGCTGTGTCAGATTAGGAAATGTGCTCTTTGCTGTTGAACCCTTCAGTGATTAGTGTATTGGTGCCACAGTGTGCATGGGGCTGAGAGCACTCAGAGCCACGATCTCAATTTCGCACAGGTGCACACAGCAAATATTTTTTCTCAGCAATTTCAGGCTCATACACTTAAAATGAACTTAGATACCTTTTTCATTTGCCTATTTACATCTGCTGTGCACGCTGGTTTGGGGAGTGCTGAGGTCAGTGGCAAGCCATGTGTTTTGGGGTGACACACTGTGTTGCTTCACAGTGAGTTGGACCAGGTGTGTTCATGGAAATCAGATTCACTGAGGAAGCAGCTTCTTAAACTCAACCCCTGCCTTTGGCCATTAAATGTGAGGAGTTCTGAGGGCATTTGGTGTTGGTTTCACCTGGCTCATGTAACCTTCCCATTTCCAATATGGGGATGTTCACCTGGAGAAGAAAAGGCTCCAGGGAGACCTCAGAGCCCTTCCAGTGCCTGAAGGGGCTCCAGGAGAGCTGGAGAGGGACTTGGGACAAGGGATGGAGGGACAGGACAAGAGAGAATGGCTTCCCACTGGCACAGGGCAGGATTAGAGGGACAAGCAACTTGGGATAGTGGCAGGTGTCCTTTTCCCATGGCAGGGGGTGGAAGGAGATGATCTTCAGGTCCCTTCTAACCCAAACCTTTCTGTGATTCTGATTCTGTGATTACCAGTGACGTTCTCAGAGTATCATGGGTGGTATTGTGGCTTTTTTTGTTGTGGCTTTTTCTTTTTTGGTGACCTTTTTTTATTGTAGCTTTTTTTTTTGGGGGGTTTTGTGAGCTAATTCTTTAGCTTGGAGGTCTGCTTCATCTTACTTAGCCTTTTAGATTTTGCAAAACAGCCTTGCCCCTTGTTGGGCTGCCTGGAACTGTACTTGCACTTTAATTTAGTCACCTTGAAAGGGGGACTGCCAAAAACAAAGGCAGGATTCAGTGATCCGGATCAGCTTACACCAAATCAGCATTGTTGCCTGAGAATATCTCTTGCAGTGAGAGAAGCTTGAAACCTGCAGGGTGTCTTTTTATGAAAAAAGCAAAATATATACTTATTTGTATGCATAGACCACCTAGGGGAGTTTCTTTTGAATTTTGCAGTGTTTTAAACACTCATTGATGTGAGTGCTTATTGCAAAAGCAAGGACAAATAAGATGTACAGTAGCTAAAGGGCCATTTTTGTCTGGAGGTGCACAGGAGTGGAGTAAACAGGATTTGCTGGAATAAGGGGAAGGAGCAACAACTGTGGGGACATGTCACCTGCCAGTGCAGTGGTCCAGGACCTCAGAAGTCAGAGCAGTGTCATCTCACACCTTTAACAGATGCCAGATCTGGTGTGTAAGGTGCTTCCTAAGCTACACAGTATAGAGGTGGTAAGTATGAGCTTATGTCTGTATTTCTTTATTAGAAGATTAATATCTCATAGTTTCTCTTTGTGCTCCTTCCCCTCTTCATCCAGCTCTTGGGTGCTCCTCGCTGATCCTCTCACAGGCAGCTAATCCCAGTTTCCTTTAGGCTTGAACAACCTTCCTGACCCTGGACAGCCAGGGCAAGGCACAGCTGCCCAGCTGTGGTGTCTTGTTGGGTTGACCTTTAGGGCCATTTTTGTAGTGGAGGAATTACTGTTTCTTTGTGATGTTTGCAAGAACCCCTGAAACATGATCAGAACAGAGGAAAATAATGAAATCTGACTCTGATACACTTTATTGCACAGAAACTGTGCTCTTTATAGCCTTTGTGTGAAGTTTTGTGTCTCAAATTGTGCAGTGTAAGAACAGAATTGTTCTACTGAAGTCTCATTGAGAGGAGGTGGAGCCACCAGAATTTCTGAAGATGTGGTATTGGTGCAACTTCTAGAAATGAGATGGGAGGTACCTGTAGGAATTTTAGGGTCTATGAGGACCTTGGACTACTTAATTTTATTTTCTTGGTGCTGGTGCAGTAAAGTGTAAAATTGAGGCAGAACTTTTTCTCTTGAGGGCTCGCAGGGCACTGCAGGATTTCTGTGCCCAGCACACTGAATTGAACCCAACTCAAGGATGGATTGTAAACAAGTTTTTAAGACTTGATCAATAGCTCCAGAGTCATTTGATACATATTTAAAAGCAGGAGGAGGAAATGTTAGTTCCCATGCAAATTATGGGCATTAATATGCTGCCAAAAGGTCACTCTGCAACCCACCCAGATCCAACAGCTTGGTGGGGAACTGCCAAGGTACCAGAAAGATTTGGTAAATTTTATTAATAGCCATTTAAAAAAAGGACCAGAAGAGCTGGGAGGTTGCTGTGTGGTGGCATCCCTTGCTCCCAAGGCATTATTCCTGCCTTTTTTTCTTCCCTTTCCTGCTCTTTCCGAGGCCCTGTAGGGATAATGGTCCTGCACTGTTCCCTCAGGCCACTTAGCCAGAGCAAGCCATAGGTCTGCATTCCCTCTCCTGAGGTTGTCTAGAGAAAAATGTGCTCTCAGGAGGAGCAGGAAGCCTTGTAGGAAGCAGCAGTGGAGTCCCCGTGTGGAGGGGCAAACAGGGATGGGGCCAGATGTGCTGCAGCAAGGATGATCTGGTGACCATCAGGGATGGGGCCAGATGTGCTGCAGCACAGAATCATAGAATGGATTGGGTTGGAAAAGACCTCCCAGATCATCAAGTCCAACCCTTGGTCCAGTTCCAGTCCCTTTACCAGATCATGGCACTCAGTGCCACGGCCAAGCTCACCTTAAAAACCTCCAGGGATGGGGAATCCACCCCCTCTCTGGGCAGCCCATTCCAATGCCTGAGCACTCTCTCTGCAAAGAAGTTTTTTCTGCTCTCCAACTTCAATTTCCCCTGGCAGAGCTTGAGCCCCCCGTGCCCTCTTGTCCTATTGCTGAGTGCCTGGGAGAAGAGACCAACCCCCACCTGGCCACAACTTCCCTTCAGGTAGTTATCTTGTGGCCATCAGGGATGGGGCCAGCCAGATGTGTGGCAGCAGGGGTGATCTGGTGGCCATCAGCTGATTTAGGGGGTGGTTCTTTGAATTGCTGTGAAAGGTTTGGTTGGTTTTGTTTTTTAAATGGCCTCATTCACCGGGGTTTGGAGAATTGATTCCTTGCTGCCTTTTCCCCAGAAGGTGCCATCACACCTGAACAGGCCTTTCAAATTCTGCTCCCTTTGAAAATAATGGAATTAGTCTGTGGTGTTGTTCCCATTAAGGAAATCAATCTTCTTTTGAGATCCTCCTTTTTTTTAGGAAGAGCAGACCCTGATAGAAGGCTCTGCCTTTCTGCTGGTCAGAATCCCCCTGGGGGCATCTGTTTCTGGTGGGCATCCCTCGATGTTCTGCTCTCCTGTTTGGGGGAGATTTGCTGCAATTTGGGAACTGCCATTTCCTTGAGTGGCTTTGTGCTGTTGCTTCTGTTAGTATTTAATGTTGATCTCTTCCCACTCTGCCTTTATCTTTTATGACATTTATGTCAGGTCGTGGACAAATAGCGCTGCACTCCCCGGTTTTATTTTCGGCAGCGTTATCCTCACGGAGCACAACTAACAGGCTGTATTTCAAATTTGTCTCCTGCTTTTCCTCTGCCAGAGCTGTTAACTGCTCCTCTCTGTTCATTCAGAAGAGCTTATTACTGCTGCTGGGCCTTTCGTGGCCTCTTTCCAGAGCTGCTTAGTCCTTTTAGAGCCAGTTCTTTGCTTTCCCCAGTTGGACACTGAGTCGTGGGGATGTCCTCGATGATTTCCTGACTGTGGATCTGTGGAAGCCATGGATTTCTTCTTGACAGTCCTGACTAGTGCAATATTGTGTTGGCTGCTTTGCTTTTTTTATTTCCCTATCTGTTCTGCTATATTTTTATATATATAAATTATACATATATAAAACAAACAAGGAAGGTTCTGCAGAAAGTAAATCATTGTTGAGAGAGGGCAAAGTGACACTAAATTGGCAGCTTTACAGAAGGTATGATGCCTTTGATTGATTAGTTGTCAAAGAAATATAATGTACTAAACATGATGAAGATTAAGGATGTGAAGATGGTTAGAATTCAAGTTGCATAAGTGTTTGGTGTTAGCTTTAGAGCCTCTTCTAGAATTTTAATTTTGAAAATGCAAAGTATTTGTTTTATGCTACTCCTTAGGAGCCCTCTAGATGTTTTGAAAATCTGAGTTCTTAAAAAAAACCAACAACAACAAACAAAACACAATCTGAAAGTAGTTAGTATTCACAGTTCATGAATTAGGTAGAGAGATATTATTTTTTGAGATTAAAAATAAGCTTCTGAGGTGCACTAGACAGTAGATAGAGAAACTGAGCACCAGAAATCAGAGCAGCATTATCCAGAACCTCGTAATTACTCTCAGAGTCTAATTTTATGTTGTATCAGATGTTCCTGGAGTAACAGCTGTGTGTTTGGAGAGGGGCTTTTCAAAGGGACATGTAGTGACAGGACAAGGGGGAATATCTTCCCACTGCCAGAGGGCAGGGATAGATGGGATATTGGGAAGAATTCCTCCCTGCGAGTGTGGGCAGACCCTGGCACAGGGTGCCCAGAGAAGCTGTGGCTGCCCCATCCCTGGGAGTGTCCAAGGCCAGGTTGGACAGGGCTTGGAGCAGCCTGGGACAGTGGAATGTGTCCCTGCCCATGGCAGAGGGTGGGACTGGATGGGCTTTAAAGTCCTTCCAGCCCAAACCATTCTATGACTGTAAGAAGAACCTTCCTGGAGGAGCTGGTGCTGCCAACTTCCATTGCTCCTTTCCTAAAAGACTCAGATAAACATCTTGCTTTCTCTCCTGGGAGACTTCTCTCCATGTCTGCACAGGCATTGTGGTGTTACTCTTAATCATCTCCAGCACTTCATTGCTGAAGTGGCCAAAAAATGAAACACCCCAGACCTGACATGAGTTCAGCTGGTGAGAAGTGACTGTCCTATCGACCAGTGTAGTCTGCTTGGTTCTATTTCCCCTCTCCCTTAGGAGTTATATTAAGTTGGAATGTGAGCTGAAGTCTCCTCAGTGCTTGTGCAGCACCAGGAGCTGGGACTCTCTGCCCTCACCATCATGAGCTGCACTTCAAGGAGAGATCAAGGAATGTGTTTTCAGACCTGCTGGCAGGTGACAGGGACCTTCAAGGCTTTCTGACCACGGTCATTTGTCACAAACTACACCCTTTGCTGGGACTTTGCTTTTGAAAGCTGCCCTGGGTTAGTGCAGGTGAGGTGATGACAGCTCTTGTCTTCCTCCCAAAGACAAACTGAGAAGTTTTAGGTAGGGATTTTATCTTTGCTTTTGAAAGCTGCCCTGGGTTAGTGCAGGTGAGGTGATGACAGCTCTTGTTTTCCTCCCAAAAACAAACAGAGAAGTTTTAGGCAGGGATTTTATTGTTCAACCCTGCCAATCCAACAGGTTTTTGGGTTGTCCACGGACACTTCTCGCTGTGAAAATACACTGGGTGAATTTTAAACCTGCATGTGCTGTGGATGTATTTTGCTGTTCTCTTCTGAGTGGGGGGAATGAGGTTTTATCTGGAACCCCCCCAGCAGATCTGCAAAGCCTGCAATCTGGGTCCTGGGTGCTTCACATGCTGCAGACCTCAGGCACATGGAGGAGGTAACCCAAGGAGAAGGCTGGCTGTGGGTGGAGGAGCCTGGCCATGGGCCCTGTGTCACCCACTGCTGTGCATCTAACTCAGTTTTCTCTGTCCTTTTCTGTCTTTTGCCTTTGAAGTTTCTTGGGTGTTGGTTGTTGTGCTGGTTTAAAGGTGAACCGGCAGGAGAAAATGAACCCACCACGAGAGAGATTATAAGTCAGAGTTACAATTTAATAACAATATTATAATAAATACAATGACACAAACAGAAATTGGGTTTAACCCCCAAACCCAGCAGTATAACCCAGCCCTCTGGGGCACAAACACAGTGGGGTTTGGTGGCCCCTGTGCTGAGCCCCACGTGGTTCCCCCGAGTCCAAAGGAAAAGGAAGGGACAAACCTGTTGGTGCAGATGATGTCCCAGTCTGGTGGAGAGTGGTGGGCTCCTCCTGGCCAGGTTCTGATCCTCCTCTGATCTGCCAGGTGGTTCCCCAAGTCCCCAGACCCCAAGATTGTCTCCCCTGAGGTGCAGGTGGGAGCCCCCAGTGGGTCCCCCAGGGCAGGGAGTTCCAGAGTGGGGGATGTGAGTCTGGGAGTCAGGGGGGATTTTGGACTGGTTGCTGGCCCCTGAGCAGAGCTGAGCCCTCAGGTGGGTGTGGAGGTGCCAAGGAGTCCCTGGAGGGGAGTTCTCCCAGCTCCTCTGCCAGGCTTCTTTCCCAGCCAGCTGCCAGGCTGAGGGCTCAGCTGTGCCCTGGGCAGCTGCTGCCAATGGGCCATTGGGAAGAGTTGCTGGGCAATGGCCCAGAGGGTTTAGAATGCCCAGCTTTGGTCACACCCACACAGGGAGAAACTGGTCCCACCTGCTGAACTGGGATAGTTGTCTCTGTTGCTTGTGTGGTGGACCCTGGTGGACCCATGCTGGTACCAAAGCCCTTCCACACCTCCTTAGGGTGTTCTACCCATGCAGTCAGACAGTAGTGGCCTTTCACCATCATGCTGGGGCAGGATGAGCCAACTTCTTCCTCTGCTGCTGCTTCAGCATGTGATTTGTAGGCAGCCCTTACCACTGTGCTGGTGGAAGTGGCATCAGAACAATGACAAGCTCTCGTCTGGTGTCTGGAATGAGTTTGTCAAGTCTTGGTGAAGAGGAAAGAGGCCCCGTGACTTGCAAGCAGAGCCGACTTGAGATGACAGTCACTAAACTACAATAAATGGGGAGCTCCAAGGTATTCATTTAAGAGCATGGCAGCTCTTTAAACTGATTTCAGTAATGAATAATTAAAGCATAAAATACAAGAAAAGTAAATATTTCATTAAAATACTAAACAGAAACTACAAAAGCTGTTGAAGACAAAGGAAGATTTATTTTTGCTTCTCCTTTTCCCCAACTTCTCCTCATCCTCCTGCATGGAGAACCCCGGTCTGGGCAGGAGGAAACAGGGGGATGTGCAGCTGTCAAACCACTGATGTAGTTTAGATATTCCTCCTTACTTTTAACCTCTCTCTTCTGAGTTTTCCTCCATCAATTAACTTGGGGATGTAATGATTTAGGTAATATCACACATAGTCCTTTCCTGGCGATGTCTGTGGACCTTAAAAACACAAAGGTTGGGAAGTTTCATAGCTGTTCTAGTGAGAAAAACTGTGTCCAAGCTCTAGTCAGAAGCTGTGTTGAATAGGAGTTAATTAGTGACTAAAGCAGATGAATATATGGACTTGTGTTGTGTGTTTGCAGTTGAAATTAATAAAACTTTCCCAGAAAATGGCTGATGAAGAATTGCATGGTACTAGATAGCAAATACAAAAATAAAGCAAGTCCTTAGAGTTAATTCTTCCCCCTCCCCATGTTCTGGACTCCTGCAAAATGTAAGATTATTTAGTTCTCTGTGGTTAATAAATACAGCCTCAACAATATCAAATTTGACTTCTAATCAAGACCAGTAATTACAAAGGGCTGTTCATTTCCAAGAGGCATTCAAGCCATCCTCACTAAAGCCCGGCAAGGATGAATACGTAATGTGTGGAACTGGTAGATCAAGAATGAGCATTCAAGGTTCATGAAGATCTAATTTCCATTTAAAACTGAAACCAAATCTAATCTGAGGCCTTAGGAACAGTAGGAGTGATGTGTGAAAGGCTGTTTGTAGGCAATGCTGATCTTTACTCTGCACTGGGGTGTCCCAGGTCCCAGAGTGGAGGGGACCTGCCTCATCCTCAGCAGATGATGGCAAAGGCAGGTCCCACTGTTGTTGCTGTTGGACTCTCTGTCCATGAGAGAATTCCTATGAGGCAGCCTTTTCCAACACTGCTTTTCCTGTGTTTCTTGTATTTGAATGAAACTCCCCAAGTGATTATACAGTCCCCACTCTGTCATCCCCCCAGGGATCCCTGTGGGTCAGGTTTCCACAAGACCCAAATCCTGAGATTGCTTCCTATCTTTTTTTCCTCATGATTGTGCTGATTGTCGACCAGAGACACTCACTGATAATTCCTGTATTAGTCACCATGGCTCTGAGGTTGGAGTTCTCTTGGGATTAAATTTAATAAAAGACTTGGCTACTTCAGCATCAGATTTTGAAGTGCTTGGAGCCCTGAGTGGAGCCCCAAATCTGAGTTAAATACAGAGGGCATGGAAGAGTTTGGCGCACTGATCAAGGTGATTTTTAAAGCCTGGAGGACTTGGAGCAGCTTCCAGAGTTGCCCAGGCAGGAAAGCACAGAGAGGACAGTCATTTATCTGCTGAGGGATGATGGGCAGGGATTTGGAGAGATGGGAAGCAAAGCTTTGGGCTCAGTTCTGTAGGGAAGGTGCCCATGAGCTCAGGTCCCTGTGGATTCAGGGGGTGCTGCCCATGGGAACTTCTTGCCCTGGGGTTCTAGACTTGGGAGTCTGATGTTGGCCCATACTCTGTTCTGGGCACTGAACCCTCTCCATGTTCAGCCTCTAAACCCTCAAGTTGCTTCTTCAGAGGAGCCACCAGGGAGTTCTGGCTATTGGCTGGTGCTTGTCAAGCATTTGAGGATTAAATATGCTGCGTTGGGAACAAGTTTTTGCTTTTCTTGTGCTGAACTCAGGTACTGAAGTGATGAGCACAGTGTAAGTATCTTGAAAGAGAACTGCTGAGCATAATAATTTTTATTGATCTCAAAAGCTAAAAGACCTTTCTCCAGCTCTCTGTTTTCTTGGTATCTGATTACTCATTTATGGCCATATAACAGTGCAATTATTATTTCAGCAGAAGAATTAGGAGGAGGAGATTATCATTCTAGTAAACTAATTCCTGAAATACTAATTAATTTGGTTTAAGGTGAAAACAAATGGTGGATAACTTTGTGTGGGATTAACATATTGCATGTGTTTTGAGCATTCCTTGGCTCTGCAGGAAAGTGGTTTGCAGGCTGATGCTTTGTTTTATTTATAATAAACCTCTGTTTAGAGGACCTTTTAGAGTTTGTGTTTGGTTTTGTTATGTTGGTTTTGTTTTTTTGTTTTTTTTAAAGACTGACATTATTAAAAAAAAATCTAAAAACAATAGTCCCTTATCCTTGAGATAAGCTTTTTATAAATGTGATTTTTTTTCCTAGACAAACAAAGCCCCCTAATTGTAAAGGATTGCAGCTCTGGGATGGCAGTGCTATGATTTAATTTGCCCCTTGCTATCATTATCTGAGTTGTTCCCAGGGAAGAAGACATGGAGATTACTTCTGTTAGACATGCTGCAGGATCCAGGGCACTGTGGTAGTGGTTCCTTGAAGGGTTTGTTTCTTATATGTGAAGAACACATAATTCCTTAAACATTAAGAATACTTGAGCCCTTTCAATTTAAGGTGTGTGAACAGTTCTACAGTTCCTAGTCCTTTTGCTATTTTTTATTTATTTTTTTATCTGAAGTGTTGAACCTGTTTTGGAAATGTTTTGAACTGTCTTGATTAAATGGGCTTTCCTTTCTGAATACAATATTACAAAGCCATTCCCACTCTGCTCTGAGAAATAGCCAGGGCTAGGTTTCCTAGGATAGGTTTGATGATGGGATGGGCATTTCCAGCTGGGGGTGGGATGGACATGCACAGTTATTAAGGAGAATCCAGTTCAATATATTGAACCTGTAGGGACCTGGGGGTACTGATTGACAGGAAGCTCAACAGGAGCCAACAGCGTGCCCAGGTGGGCAAGAAGGCCAATGGGATCCTGGCCTGGATCAAAACTAGCGTGGCCAGCAGGCCCAGGGCAGTGAGCCTTCCCCTGGACTCTGCCTTGGGGAGGCCACACCTGGAGTGTTGTGTTCAGTTCTGGGCCCCTCAGTTCAGGCAAGAGATTGAGGGGCTGGAGCGGGGCCAGAGAAGAGCAAGGAGGCTGGAGAAGGGAGTGGAGCACAAGTGCTGTGGGGAGAGGCTGAGGGAGCTGGGGGTGTTTGTGCTGGAGAAGAGGAGGCTGAGAGGTGACCTCAGCACTGTCTGGAAGTGCCTGAAGGGAAGTTGTGGCCAGCTGGGGGTTGGTCTCTTCTCCCAGGCACTCAGCAATAGGACAAGGGGGCACGGGGGGCTCAAGCTCTGCCAGGGGAAATTGAAGTTGGAGATGAGAAAAAACTTCTTTGCAGAGAGAGTGCTCAGGCATTGGAATGGGCTGCCCAGAGAGGGGGTGGATTCCCCATCCCTGGAGGTTTTTCAGCTGAGCTTGGCCGTGGCACTGAGTGCCATGATGTGGTAAAGGGACTGGAGTTGGCCCAAGGGTTGGACTTGATGATCTGGGAGGTCTTTTCCGACCCAATCCAATCTATGATTCTATGAAAATACTAATGAGTAGTTGATGTTACTCACAGAGACACTTTGCCTTGTGCTGGCAGAGCGATGGCTGAGCAGCTGGGCTCAGGTTCCTCTCAGCACAGTCGTGTCTCAGCTCTGCCACAGGCGACCAGACGATGCTGCACCTCTTGACAAGGCTCTGTCCTGGAGGGTTGGACTTGGCTGAGTGAACTGACAGAGGTTCTAGTTCACAAAATGGGCTGGAATTATTAATTTTGCTAGTGGGAGTTTGAAATACAGGATCCCTGTTTCTGTGGAGGGAAAGGAGGGGCCACTGTGTTGAGCAAACACTTGTCCCTTCCGAGCTGGCTCCAGGAGGAGCAGTGCATTTTCATTTGGAATTTTTTTTTGTTTGTCCTCAAATTATTTAAACGTTGCATGTGAGGCAAAAAACCAACCCCACCAAAAAAACCACAATTAAAACATTAATTATTAGTGCTGGGAGTATTTTGAGTCATTTTTACATTCAATCGGCTGTAATTAAATACTCAGTGAACACAAAATTAGGTCATATATTATGTAAATAGGATGAGACATCCACTAGCTCCAGCAACAAATGTGGTGGAGTCCTTAAGGGTACAATTCAGGGTTGGACTCTTGGAGCCTAATGGGTTCTGTCTGACCCTGATTTCCTGCTCTGTCACATGCCCACCTGAACATGGAGCAGATCCCATGGCATGAGATCCATGGTAGGTCACCTGCTGCCTCCAGCTGCGGCCAGCAAAGCCTCCCCTGAGCCTCATGTTCTCAGCCAGGAGGCAGAATGACTGTAGGTATATTAAACCCCCCCAAATTAATAGGTGCTTGATCGTTATGCTGAGCGATGCTCGGAGCACTCGGCACTGCCCGGGATCAAGCCCTCTATTCTCTTAACATGACACTTGCTAACTCCTGGTTTAGCTTTCATAATTACAAATGCCAAACCTGATTTTGCTCCCTTCGGGGATAGTGGAAACAGTAACAGGTCCATTATTATTAGTCAGAACAATTATGTAGCTCTTAAAGAAAGAAATAACAAATCCAAAATCAAGCTGCTGGGCTCTGCTCTCCTGTGACAGGGACTTGACGGGCGAGCAGCATCTCATGGCATTCTGAAGCTGCTTCATCCTTATGTCCTCTGCTTGCTGCAGTTGTTGTTCCATCTCCAGAAGTGGCTCTCAGGGCCTCCCCAGCCTTCCCATGTCCTTTCTTCCCAGCTCTCCAAGTTCTCACTTCCCAAACACGATCCTGTGGCACGTGAACAAGAGTGTGTGAGAGGTGCTGGTGGTTGAGCAGCAGAGCAAGAAGGGAAGGTTACAGGTAGATGTCTTCAAACCTTTCCTGGTTTTCCACCACCCACTTTTCCCCACTGGCACAGGCTGCCTGGGGCAGTGGTGGAATCACTGTGCCTGGAAGTGTTAAAGTGTAGAAGATGTGCTTAGGGATGTGTTTTGGTGGTGTCTTGGCAGTGCTGGCGGAGCAGCTGGATTTGATGATCCTGGAGGGCATTTCCAACGATTCTGTGATTCCATTTTGTTCCCCAGTGGAAAGGGCTGCAATTCAGAGCTGAGTTGGTGTTGTATATCAAATATTCTATGGAAGTCCTTCAGGTATTAGTTTTCTAGAGTGTGTGCAGTTTGATGCTGCCTGAGTTTTCCAGGTTATGGAAGAAATGGATTTTAGTCCATTGCATTTTGACCTTTTAGAGGACATGTATTTTCCAGCTTTCTTCCTTCTGCTGCACCCCCACCCCAACCAAAGAATCTTCATCTTACAGAATTTCTTTCCTTAGCCCACAACTGATTCCCTGTAGATCCCTGACAAAAAGCTGGGGAGGTTTAAATCAGCAAGAAGAGCTCAGCCTTGTAACTGGAGTGAGGGTAATCCATGGGAGGTGCTGCTCCTGAACCCTGACGTGGGGGGCCACAATTAACCTGGAAAAGGGAAATCAGGGAGGATGTAACTGTGAGGGAGATGGTGTGTGGTTTCTATACCTAGGCAGCTTTTTCCCTGGCTCTCCATGGTGGAGGAAGGAACTTGTCTGCTCTGTGCATCTGGATTGACATGTCTGGAGCTGCAGGGAGAGGATGGCAGTGTTTGGGCTCTCACAGCTGAGCTCACGCTGCGAGAGGGACTTGTGCCTCAGGCACTTCTCTCACCTCTCCCAGCTCTGAACGCCAAGTTATACAGTTGCCTCCCTCTTTGCCTCGCCGTTTTTACCTCTGGAATTGGGATATAATACGTGCTGTGTGCACTCCAATGTTTAGAAGTGGAAAGCTTATTTATGTGGCTGAGCTGCAATAAACCTGTGCAGACCTTTGAGGCTGATATTGGAGCATTGCAAATGTTGGCAACTTGTGGGAGCTGCTGGTGTGACCCTGGGCATGGGGTGTTGGATGCTGTGTGCTCTCAGAGATTGCAGCTGCTGGGCAAAAATGAGGCAAAGTGGGCACTCTGAGGACCTGATATTTCACTTTCAAACTTCCTTCTAGCTGGGTGGGTCAGGCTTGACTGCTTTCAGCTCCTTGCTGTCAGGAGGCATGGATTTGGCTTATCAAGTAGTGCTGGGCTTTGCTAAGTGGTTGGCAGACATTATAGAAAAGCGAGATGCTATTCATGCTGCAGTGGATAAGGAGTTGGAAAGCTTTGGTTTGAGATTGCAAGAGGCTGAGAGGAAAATTGAAGTCATGGAGATAATGATCATTGGACCTAATGCTGCTCTTGCTGAGAATGCCAAAGGCCAGGTTGTAAGGCGTGCAGAAGTCCAGTTGATCATCTGGAAAATAAGTGCAGATTGAGTATTATCATCTTGGTGGGAGAATCTTGTGAATACATTGAGGGAGAAGCAAAGATTGGTGTGCTGGTTGCAGGGTGCTGGTCGAGTGACAGAAGTGTGAGGTGAAATGTTTGAAGGGCTTCAGTATGTCAGAAGGGCATCCTGTTAGGGAAATGTCATGCTCCTAAGCACTGATTTCCCAGGACAATAAACCAGTGAATATTATTAAGTGGCACAGTGACTTGAAACTGGTGCATATGATGTGACTCCAATAACAACAACAACAAAAATCTGTGGATTTTTCGCTGAGCATTAGTTCAGTCTAAAATCTCGGGGGGTACTTTTAGTGCTCTGTGACTGTGTGTCATTTGGATTTGGGTTTTTTTAATATATCTTAAAAAAAGGTTTAATTTGCTGTCACTGAAAAGCATCCAGAGTACTCTGCCTTCTTACTGCCAACAGGTGATCATTTAATAAAACACTTACTATTTATATACAAATCAGCAGAGAGAGACATCTGGACTGGAGTTGCTGCCATGGGCCTGCAGCTTTTCTTTCCTTCTTTTTTTTGAAGAGGAGAATGAGATTTATGGTTAAACTGGTTTTCCCCAGCACATTGTGCACCGATAGGTAGTGAATAGATCCCATCTCCTCAGATGTGCTCACAATCAGATTTTATCCTCCAGCACTGGAGCCTCTGTGTGCAGCTGCTGACAGAAGATTTCATTTGCCTGACAAAGGTCCCTGTGGACAGAGAAATTGTTCCCCATTGACAGGAGTGGTCCTTCAGCATCTTTTTGGACTATCTTCTTTAGGAATTGTTCCTTCGGAAAGGTCCACTGATTTCCTCCAAACCATTAAACATCCTCTATTAAAAAAATATATATATGGTATAGATAATATGAAAATTGCCATTTTGACCTTTTCATCTGTGTTCCTTCAGTTGCCCTGACCTGCTTTCCTCTCTCTGGGACACCAGTGATGTGTCCCACAGCCCTGGGCAGAGAGCCAGTTGCAGGGGCAGGCACCACATTGTGGGTTGTGCCTGCCTGTGGTTTTACTCTTGCTTGGGAGAGTGTAAAAAGCAGAAAGTGGGTGAACCATTCAGTTTTCTCTTCCATGCTTGTGTGGCAGATCTGGGCTGTGCCTGGTGCTTGTCATCCCCTGCACAAAGTGCTGTGGTTGTGGCTGCATCCCATTCATTTCCTTTGCAAGAGAACAAGGAGTTGCTTCCCTTCGTTCTTTGCAAAGGCAGTTGTTCAGGATAAAACCATGTTGTATTAATTGGTCCTGTTTTCTCAGATTGTCTGTGATTTAAACTTGTTTTGCTCATCTGAAAATAGATGTTAGGAATTTTCCTTTGGACTGTAGCTTTTCCTAGTAAAAGAGAATTTGGAAACCAAGGATTATATTGTAGGCAAAGGATAATGTAAGGTCAATCAAAACCTTTCCTAGTCCGAACTCCTCTTATATTTTACTTTTCCCTGAAATCCCCACAAAGCTGATGGAGTTTATTGCTTATGCAAGTCTGGTCTTTGTGACACCTCTGTGTGCACAACCTGGGGCTGATTCTGAGGGAATCTGTGTTGTATTGATGCATCTTGATTTACTCCAGCACCAAGAGTGGGCAGTGGGTCCCTGTGCTCTTGGCTTTGATACCTGTACCATGATGAGACACTGTAAAGGTGAGCAGTGAAAGGGGGGCACAGGGGCTGCTGGACCAGCTCCTCTCCTGGCCACAGAGATGCTTTGGACCATAAGGTGTCCATGGCATCTTTATGAGCAGGTTGGTGGCACCCTGACTGCTCTCTGTGGGCATGTGCTGGGCTGTGTGGGAATCTGGACAGCCTGGACAAACAGGCAGGAGATGGGAGGAACAGAAGGAAGAGGAAACAGGGCAATTAACTCATCTCCAAAAGGACAAAACGTTTGTTGTGCTAAAAATATGCAGCCACAGTGCTGATACCACATTTCATGGCAGTGGCAGGGAGCTATTTCAGGATGATGAATGGGAGGGGCAGTGGTGCAGCTCTGCTTGGAGAAGTGTGGTGGCCAGAAGTGTGCCAGGGGTCCATGGAGGGCAGGATCACAGTCACAGAATGTGCTGAGACCCACAAGGATTATGAAGTCCAAACAACCCTCAGGCCTGCACAGGACCATCCCCAACAATGCCACCCTGTGCCCCAGAGCATCATCCAAACCCTCCTGGAGCTCTGGCAGCCTTGGGGCTGTGCCCACTGCCCTGGGGAGCCTGGTCAGTGCCCACCACCCTCTGGGGGAAGGACCTTTGCCTGAGATCCAACCTGACCCTGCCCTGACACAGCTCCAGCCATTCCCTGGGTGTTGTCCCTGCCCTGGCACAGCTCCAGCCATTCCCTGGGTGCTGTCCCTGCCCTGGCACAGCTCCAGCCATTCCCTGGGTGGTGTCCCTGGTCCCACAGAGCAGAGATCAGTGCCTGCCCCTCCTCTGCTCCTCATGAGACACGATGAAGACCTGCAAGGTGTGGTCTCAGCAGTGGATGCTGGGGCTGTCACCCGAGAGCAGGCGCTCAGGGGTGACTTCAGCATGGGAGTCAGCCCATTTTTAGGGGCTGGTGAGTTTTTTTGCTGGGGGAACACAGAGTCATAGAATCGATTGGGTTGGAAAAGACCTCTGAGATCATCAAGTCCAAACCTGAGGAGTTCAAGGCCACATGTTGCAGGAGGTGCCCATCACCCTCCTCTGTGGGATGCTGTGAGCTCTGTAATTCGGACACAGCATGCAAGAGAGTCGTTTTTTCTTTTCAAGCAGCTGTTTGTAGGACCGAAGGGGCTGTGGGGGAACATCCCACATGGCTCCTCACCTCCTGGCCAGCACTTTTGTCTGTTCCAGACGCTCTGCTCGCAGCAAAGTTTCTTATTTTTCTACTACTTACGACTTTTGGTTTAACTCCTGTGCTTTTCCGGGCTGCACCAACAAGTGTGGGAATGAATACACTTCCACATGCCGCTTAAAATGTGATCTTTGATTACCTGGGAGGTTGCTTAGGAAATCTCTGTGCTTTGTGGCACTGCACATGCTCTGAACACATTTACAAGCAAACCACACACTGGGACAGAACTAGGTCACGGGCAGGCTCCTTACTGGACAGATGTTTAGTTGGCCTGATTCATCCCCTATATTAAGCAACATAATTGGGATTTTAGGGGTAGCTGAGTCTTGCTGACCATAGCTAATTTTCATTGTGGGCCCATCAGAAGGTTGAATTTTGGAGGCACAAAATGAGAGTTTTTGGTACATGGGAGAAAGCGGGATATTTTGTCTTTGACTCGCAGTGGGAGGTCACAGCCTTTTGTGCTGGCAGCTCTGAAACCAGCACAAACTGGGGTGATTAGCTCCCTTTTCTAATGAGTACACAAAGCTGATTGTGAATGAGCCAGTGGGTTCATTGTGCACCCTTGGCCCGCGTTTAATCCTTTATGTGAGACCCCCTTTTACACAGGGACAGCAATTGGAATCCAATTTACACCGGGCTCGGCATTAAATCTCCTTACGCTGGCGATGCTGCCCATCAATGGCATTGAAATTCCGGGGCCGTCGGAGCCTCCTCCCTCCTTCGTGCCACTCTCTCTGCCGCGCCCGCGGTTTGGGAGCGATGAAACCCCTCGAGTGGGAAACACTTTGTCTCCCTAATACAAGAATAAACAATGTCTGGTTTCTTGGCAAAACACAGCACAGCGCTGTGGAACAAGCAGCAGAGATCTTAAAAGTCCATCAAGAGACGGTGTGGTAATTTTACAGGAACGACCACCTTGCTTTTAGGGAGAATTATCTAAATATGAAGATAAAAGGAAGAAGAAAGGGAGCTTGACGTGTAGAGAGACACATGAAAGGTTTCAGGAGAGGCTTTTGGTGCTGCACAGGGAGATTTGCAGCTGAGTTTTCTGGCAAGCACCTGAATAGCAAGAAGAAAAAAATTCGGAAAAAATTTCAAAATATTCAAAAATATCAGGAAAAAAAATTCTTTGCAGAGAGAGTGCTCAGGCATTGGAATGGGCTGCCCAGAGAGGGGGTGGATTCCCCATCCCTGGAGGTTTTTAAGGTGAGCTTGGCCGTGGCACTGAGTGCCATGATCTGGTAAAGGAACTGGAGTTGGCCCAACGGTTGGAGTTGATGATCTTGGAGATCTTTTCCAACCCAATCCATTCAATGATTCTATGATTCTAAGAGTTTCTGCCTGTTTGGTTTTCACTTTTACAAGGACTTGTTAAATCAGTTTTGGGAGGGCATCTGAGATCAGTAAATGACTAAGAGGAGACCTCCAGCAGCCTCTCTCAGCAACCTTGGGAATGATGGAATTACCGTTGAAAGAACTTCCTCCATGTTGCAGTTGAGGAACTGAGACACAAAGAGAAAACCAGTTTTTTGGGAGCGCCAGTGTTGGGGCACCCACATCTGCTGGGGAGGGGTGATTCTGGAAGTGCTGAGTGTCCATCCTCTGGAAATGAAGCAGATGGAATATCTCACCTGGGCAGGTCATAAATGGGAATGCCATGAATTGTGACTTGCTCTTGGAAACTTTGGCCAGTAGTGGCTTTAAAAAGCCACCCCTCTTTGTGCCTTGGAACCGCACAGGTCAGGAGCTGCTCCGTTCTCATCCCCATCTATTCCTCTTGAAATATTTATTCTGCCTTTTATTCCTCAGTGCTCTTTAATACCCCAGGCACAACAGTGATCTGGAAGGTTTATCTTGTGTTACAGCCATTGTTTTGGGACAAGCTGGTATCTGGAAAGCTGACACTGGGCTGGAAGTTACTGAGTGTGTATTCCCACTGCAACCCACATGCCAGGTGTATTTATTGAAAAAATCATGAAGTGGCCTCTCCAAAATCAGGTGATACTTTTTCCACAACTGCCTGAGTTTGCTTTTCAGTTGTCCCCTTGTTTCTGAGCTGTTGGGTGCACGTTGGTTGGGGTTCCAAGGCTGGTGGATGCTGTCAGAGTGGTTTTGTACCTCCTTCCTTTGGCTGTGTGTCGGTGCCGTTTCCTCTCTGTGCTGTCTGACTGAGCTACTGGGGCCTTTTCTGAACAAGGGGAAGCTGAAAGGCCACTGGGAAGTTGTTGGTACACAAGGTGGCTGCCTGCCTCTTTGATGGGCATCAAGCTTGACCCTGATCTTGATGGCTGTCAGTGTTGATGTCTTGATCTTCAGCTGTTCACACTTTTTTCTACATACAATTATAAAATAAATGCAAAACCACCCCAAACCAGACCCCCACAATTACTGCTTCGATCTGCTGCTCCCATTTCAGAGATGCCAGTTATCCTTACATGAGCCACTGAGGAAGATGTGGCTTATCAGGAATGGTGGGTGGCAAGGTAATTGCTGCTTAGGGAATAACCCCAAGTTGTAGACCAGTGGTATTTTTCAGTGGGCAGCATCTTAACTTTGCCATTGATTCAATCAGGAAAAGGCTGGTTGACTTTTCAGGCAAAGCTGATCTGCCATTCTGGAAGGTGAGGGGTTTTTATGTTTTATTTTCTATAAATTCAGCAGTCTGAATTGAGAACAAATAATTATCTGAAGGGAAGTTGTGGCCAGGTGGGGGTTGGTCTCTTCTCCCAGGCACTCAGCAATAGGACAAGGGGGCACGGGGGGCTCAAGCTCTGCCAGGGGAAATTGAAGTTGGAGAGCAGAAAAAACTTCTTTGCAGAGAGAGTGCTGAGGGATTGGAATGGGCTGCCCAGAGAGGGGGTGGATTCCCCATGCCTGGAGGTTTTTCAAGTGAGCTTGGCCGTGGCACTGAGTGCCATGATCTGGTAAAGGGAGTGGAGTTGGCCCAAGGGTTGGACTTGATGATCTCAGAGGTCTTTTCCAACCCAGTCGATTCTGTGATTCAAATGCCCTGAAGTGTGCAAAGGAGCCTGTTTAATAACTGAAATATTTGGGGCCATTTGATTTTGTGAGCTCTCTTTCTGTGAGGAGGCTGAGCTGCAGCCTTTTGCAGGGAGCATTATTTTGTGGAGAGAGGACACTGATCTTATTTGGCAGAAATAAATGAATGTTTGTGTTATGACGCCTATTCAAGTACTTTCTGTTATGTATGTGCAGGATGCTCTGTCCTGAAATCAGATCTCGTCTGTCTGATACATTTCAAGCAGGATGATTCTGCCTCTTTCACAACTTTCAAGTGTAAATGTGTTAATGTTTTGCCCAGCACATTATTTCTAACAGGCTGAACTTTCATTGTGTTTTCGCAGTTTGGGTTTAGGTTTAACTTGAGGCTTTCAGAGCTATTTAATTCTTCATCATTTCTGACATCCTGGGAGCCTCACGACTCCCCCAGGATTGCAAAGACGAGGCCAATCACCCAACCTCCCTGGCTTTGTTTTTTTCAAAGATCTTCCTTTCCCTCCCCAACCTCCAAGCTCCCAAATCTGAGCCCCAGGGGAAAATCGGAAGTGGCTTCCTCAGACCTGTCAACTCTTGTGCTTTCAGGGTGAGCCTAATGATGTTGAGCCCTATATGATTCTTTCACACTTGTCTCCTCCAATCTCACACCGCCAGACAAGTGGTGGCTGTGCAGAGGGAGGGATGAAAGTCCTGCCACGGTGGAAATCTGCACAACATACGCCCTGGCTGCGACGGAAATTCGGGATCAGATGCAAATCCCGTGTGGAGCAGAGCTGGTTGGGTTGTGGGTTTTTTTTTTTTTCCCCTGCAGTTTAATATGATTTTTGTCTTGCTGCATAGGAAATCAAATCAGGTTTTGGAGGGACACGGGGAGGGATAAAAGTGGAGAATTATGCTGAGTGTTTCCCATCTGCCTGATGGTATGTAGGTGGAAATAAATAGCAGGATTTGACTGCGGAGAGAAGAGAAATAGTGCTGAAATTGAGTACAGAGGTGGCCACAAGCCTAATGTTTCACAGATTGACCCTCTCTGCCTTTTTAACCAATTATGAGACCACTTGTCCTCAGGACATTCTGTGCCTGGAGGCTCTGGATAAAAATACTGGCCTTGTATTAGAGACTCATATTGTCCTCTGTAACCACTGCATGCAGCCCACCATGTCCCCTGTGATTTTTCTCATTGAAGATGGGTAAGAAATGCTCCCAGGGTGAATTTTGGGAGCAGCTGGTGTGCAGCATTACCAAACTGCCCAGACTCTGTAGTGTGAAGTCATCCCTTTTTCCTCTGTGTTTGCTTTTCAGCTTAATCTCCGAGCAGTTTCCTCTCCTTCTGTTTTTCTGGTGAGTCACAGAGGAGCAGAGAAAAAGGCTAAACACAGATGGAAATGAAATATCTGCATCCCTGAGCCTGCTGCCTCAGTTTCTCTCCAGAGTGCATTCTTTGCAGATAGTATTTGGAAAATCATGAGTAGGTGCTACAAATATCCCAAACTTATGTTTGCTTGCTTGCCCTTTGCGGTGGGATTGATTTTATACACCATGTAGATCAGATTTATGTTGTATGTGAGCAGTGGTTGCCTCTCTTTTAACTATTACCCAGTGGTTTTTTTACCCCTCGTGGGTATATTTTGTACAGGGCTCTGCTTTTGGTGGGCCAGAACAAGATCTGAAGCTTTGCAGACAATTGCTGAACAACCCCCTGCAGCAGCACAGGCTGGGCACAGAGTGGCTGGAGAGCAGCCAGGCAGAAAGGGACCTGAGGGAAATGAGTGACAGGAAGCTCAACATGAGCCAAGAGTGTGCCCAGGTGGCCAAGAAGGCCAATGGCATCCTGGCCTGGATCCAAACTAGCGTGGCCAGCAGGCCCAGGGCAGTGACCCTTCCCCTGGACTCTGCCTTGGGGAGGCCACACCTGGAGTGTTGTGTTCAGTTCTGGGCCCCTGAGTTGAGGCAAGAGATTGAGGGGCTGGAGCGGGGCCAGAGAAGAGCAACGAGGCTGGAGAAGGGAGTGGAGCACAAGTGCTGTGGGGAGAGGCTGAGGGAGCTGGGGGTGTTTGTGCTGGAGAAGAGGAGGCTGAGAGGTGACCTCAGCATTGTCTGGAAGTGCCTGAAGGGAAGTTGTGGCCAGGTGGGGGTTGGTCTCTTCTCCCAGGCACTCAGCTATAGGACAAGGGGGCACGGGGTGCTCAAGCTCTGCCAGGGGAAATTGAAGTTGGAGATGAGAAAAAACTTCTTTGCAGAGAGAGTGCTGAGGGATTGGAATGGGCTGCCCAGAGAGGGGGTGGATTCCCCATCCCTGGAGGTTTTTCAGCTGAGCTTGGCCGTGGCACTGAGTGCCATGATCTGGTGACGGGACTGGAGTTGGCCCAAGGGTTGGACTTGATGATCTGGGAGGTCTTTTCCAACCCAATCCATTCTATGATTCTGTGATCTGTTCCCCTACACGAGTGTGTAAGATGCTGTGGTGGAGACCCCTCCCTTGTGCAGGACTGAGGGGCAGTCCCTGCTCTGGAGGAGCCACTGGTGAATGAAATAGGTGGAATGAAACAGGATGGGAGGAGAGACAAAAGAGGGTGGGGTATTGCACATCTTACTGAATTTTTATTGCTCTATCCATACTTTCTCATTTCCCAATAGACCTGGGTCCTTTTTACTTGCCATTTGTTTCTACTGGGGTCCCCTGTCAAAACCCAGGACCCTCAAGGCTCTATGGAATTGCCCTTTCCATGTACACACACCGTGCTTGGGCTCTTTTGGGTTTTTTGGAGACTATTTTGCCAGCAAAGGCTGATGTTGGCTCTCTGTGTAGTTAAAGAGCAAATTCAAGCAGCAGTTGAGGAGAACCTGCAAAAGTGCTGCCTCCAACCAGGCTCTCAGAGAATGCTGGATCTTTCTCAGCAGTCCCACAGGTGATTTACTGTCTGCTTTTCCCCACTGCTGTGCAGTAGCCAGAACTGTTGTGTGGAGTTTTGAAATATTTTTTATTTTTTTAAAGAATGCTGTAGTTGAGTTTGTGAGTTTCTTTGTGGTTTGCCAGGTGACCAGTGTTAAAAATGACAGTCTGAGGCTGTAGGTCTAAAGGTTGTGACAGCAAATCAGTATTCCAGTGTTGGAAGTTGGGCTTTGCAAGAGGCAGAGGGATGAAATGGGCACTTTTGTGAGGTTCTGGGAAGGAGCTGATGGTGTTCAGCTTCTTGCCTGAAGTTCCTGAGGCGTCAGGATGCATGGGCAGTGGAGGAGGAAAGCATGTACTCAGAACAGTGCTGAAGTGCTGTTTGAAGGACATGGACCTGCTGGAGCAAGTCCAGAGCTGTTCACAATGATGATTAGAGGGATGGAGCATCTCTGCCATGAGGAAAGACTGAGAAATTGGGGTTGTTCAGCCTGGAGGAGGGAAGGCTCTGGGATGACTTTTTTGTGGCCTTCCAGTCCGTGAAGGGAGCTGGAAGAAAGATGGACCCCAGGGATAAGACAAGGGGGAATGGCTTTAAACTGACAGAGGACAGGTTTAGGTTTGATGGAATCAGTTCTTCCCTGGGAGGGTGGGCAGGCCCTGGCACAGGGTGCCCAGAGAAGCTGTGGCTGCCCCATCCCTGGGAGTGTCCAAGGCCAGGCTGGATGGGGCTTGGAGCAACCTGGGATAGTGGAAGCTGTCCCTGCCCATGGCAGGGGTGGAATGAGATGAACTTTAGGGTTCCTTCCAGCCCAGCCCATCCTGTGGTTCTGTGATTGTCAGCTGTGGGGGTACAGTGGTGTGATGAAGACCATGGGTGATCTGGGCTGGATTGTGCAGTGGCCCTGCTGAACCTGCTGGCTGGATGGCCACTCTCCTGTCTGAGAGCAGGACCAGCAGGTCCTCAAGTCAGAGCCTTTTGCATCCAATTCCTGGTTCTTGAGATGTTTCACTGCGCTGTTGCAAGTCTGACCCTGTGCTGTTTCTGACCCAGCTGTGACCTCCTGGTGGTATGTGTGGGGGGATGTGCAGCCTGCTCAGACCTGGGGGTTGTGTCTGCAATGCAAAGAAGCCTGGTGGGCCAGGTGGCTGTAGGGGTGTGTGTGGTCTGGCTCTGGCGCTGGTTCTCCCCTCTGCAGTGAGCTGGCAGGGCTGTGTCCCATGGTCTGAGGTGACACCGGTCCCTCCAGGTGTTTCTGCCCAGGGACTGCTCACCCTTGTGGTCTCTGCCTTCAAGGCTTCATCCTGCAGCAGGCACTTGCACTGCAGCTGGGCTAAACAGCAGATTTACCAGTCTTTTTGAGGCAAAATGTGTATCAGTCACTCTTTCTGCCTCTGCTTCCTCACTTCTCTAAGTGTTGAAAGCTGCAAGTGTTCTCCATTCCCAAATACTCTTCCCAGCTGGACAGTGAGAACCAAAGGAATCACTGCTTCCTCTTGGAGCTGAGACACCTCCTTAAGAGACACATCAGGCTTGTATTTTTGAAAGCAAGGTAGAAGCAGGACATTTAAAAATGTTTGCATTAATATGCTGTCCTGAAGACTCCCCAAAAGCTCCACCGAGGGCAGGGCTGTGTCATTACCCAGGAGATGGTGGGGCACCCCAGAGGTGTTTAGAGATGTCAGCCCTGGTCTCTCCATGTGCTAAACCAATATTGTGTTAGCACAAACCTACACCGGTGATGGTGCTTTTAATCAATATGCACTATGCTAAACATCAAATCAAGACAGATCCCCCAGGGACGTTTTCTTTTTTGGCTGTTCTGAAATGTTGAAGCGCATTCAAGTCAGCCATGCAACATCTGCTTGCTTCTCCTTTCCAGCAGCAACCATTCAGAGGGAAACTTTGAGGGATAACCTTTGCCAGAGCTTCCCTGAATACTCAGTAACACACAGGGAGCACAGGGGTGTGCTGGGATGGGCTTGATACAGCCCAGTGATGGCAGGATGCAGCTGCCACCTGCAGACCAGCCTTTGCAGGGTGACCCTGACATTTGGGCCATGCCTAAAAGGTTCTCCATGAACCCTAAAAAATGGGTTCACTGATTTTTTTAATTGTTATTATTGTAATGAGTTTTTTGTCCTTTTAATCCTTCATGTGCAACAGCTTGATTTTTGGGGCTGGTGGCACTGGAGGAAGGGACAGTGGGTAGGGAGGAGGGTGGACGTGGCTGGCACAGGAGCTGTTGGATCTGCAGTGGAGCTGGGCATGGGGGGGCAAAGCCTTGGGGCTGGCATTGCTCAGGAGCATCTTACATGAGGTTCAGTGCAGCAGCCATGAGGAAAGAGCTGCCTCTGTCATTCTGATCATCTTTTCCTTGTCCTTCTACACCTTCTCTCTCCTGGGGACGTGTTTGGAGAATTCCTTTGGCAGACTCCCTTGCTTCATTAAACAGTTATCCCTGTTTGCCCTGGTTAGTCACTGGGAACCAGCTGCTGCCTTTGATTCTAACCTGGTGCTAATCTGCTACTCGTTTTAACAATATTAGTCACAACAAATACATGCTCTGCTTGTCTAAATGGCCCTTCCATCCTGCTGTGCTTTCCTGCAGATTGATTTGGAGCCTTTCCTTTCTGTCCCAGAGCAGCCCTTCCCCAGGATTTGAAAGGACAGGTGGTTGTTGTTGGCATAAATTTGGCAAGTTGTAGTGTGAAGAACAAGGAGATGCAGCAGAGTAGGTGGAAGGGAACACATGGGCTCTTCTTTTAGGTGACCCATTGTTTCCAGTGCCTTTGCTTTCAGTGACTGTAGATGTAAATTAAAAAAAAAAGGGGAAAAACCTGCAAATAGCAGAGACATTTGGAATGAAAATAAAAAAAAAATCTTATTTTGCTTTGTTAATACATTGTTGGTGGGTTTTTATTATTTTTAGCTTCATTTTTAGCCAGTTGGGTTAAGTGGTGACAGACTCAGTGTATGGATTGGATCGACTGCCGCAGCAGAAGACTCTGGTGCTGGGGCAACACTTCCAGTCCTGCAGGTCACTGGTGAACAACCCAGAGCAGACTTTCCCCTGGGGCCTCTGGACATCCCAGTTTGGTGCCTTTTCTTCCTTTGATCCCAGGTTGGGTCTGATAGCAAAGAATTGTAGAATCATCCCATGGAGTGGTTTGGGTTGGAAGGGACCTTAAAGCCCATCCAGTGCCACCTCCTGCCATGGGCAGGAACACCTTCCACTGTCCCAGGCTGCTCCAAGCCCTGTCCAACCTGGCCTTGCACACTTCCAGGGATGGGGCAGCCCCAGCTTCTCTGGGAAACCTGTGTCAGGGCCTGCCCACCCTCACAGCCAGCAATTGCTTCCCAATACCCCACCTCTCCCTGCCCTCTGGCAGTGGGAAGCCATTCCTCCTTGTCCTGTCCCTCCATGCTTTGTCCCCAGTCCCTCTCCAGCTCTGTTGGAGCCCCTTTACGCACTGGCAGGGGCTCTCAGGTCTCCCTGGAGCCTTCTCTTCTCAAGGTGAACACCCCCCAGCTCTCCCAGCCTGGCTCCAGAGCAGCTCCAGCCCTCAAAGCATCTCTGTGACCTCCTCTGGACCTGCTCCTTGCTAACAATTCCAGCAGCAGGGAGAGAAGCACCTCTGCTTTCAGCTGATGCTGAGTAGCCGTTGGTCTGACGTTTGGGGGAGGCCATGATTTCCCCTGTTTCAGTGGTCATTAATGTTGTAATTAACTCTAATTATGTGTCCTTTGTTCTTGGTCACCATGATGTGATTTTTTTTTCCCCACTGCAAATAAACACAAGACGTTGTGGTGGGTTGCAGACTCAAGGGATTAATTCTGCAATTTCCAGCCTGATGTTCTTTTGTCCTGGAATGAAAATGGTCGTCTTAGGTAATGGCTATTTTTATACAACCATTTGTTCGCTGAGAACTGGGTTGGGGCCTCCAGTGGTGTCTCATTGACTGTTAAACAGCCACTGTGCAGTGCAGATCCCTCCTGGGCTGGGCTAGGCCCTTCTCAGAGAGAGAAAACTGGGTAAAAAACTACCTCACATGGTCTTAGTAACCCCACTCAAGGCCCTCTTTTCACTTCTGTCCCTTTCTTTTTTTAGTGGGGCTCAAGAAACCTTCATTTTAGGTGACAGGTGGAAATACAGACATACAACTAAGAGACTGTGCAATTTTTTTGTCAAAGAAAATTAAAATGTAAAATGTGGCTGCAGTATCTTTTGGTTTGCTGGGAGGACTCCAGTGTTTTGGAGTTAGGGATGTGTGAATTGCTGGAGATGACAACAGAAGGTGGGTGATGTGCTGGTTTAAAGGTAAACCAGCAGGAGAAATGAGCCCATATCGGGAGAGATTATAAGTCAGAGTTACAATTTAATAACAGTATTACAATCAATACAATGGCACAAACAGGAATTGGGTTTAACCCCCAAACCCAGCAGTGTAACCCAGCCCCCTGGGGCACAAACACAGTGGGGTTTGGTGGCCCCTGTGCTGAGCCCCACGGGGTTCCCCCGAGTGCAAAGGAAAAGGAAGGGCCAAACCTGTTGGTGCAGATGATGTCCCAGTCTGGTGGAGAGTGGTGGGCTCCTCCTGTCCAGGGTCTGGATCCCACCCACTGGATCCCACCAGTGGTTCCCCAAGTCCCCAGACCCCAAGATTGTCTCCCCTGAGGTGCAGGTGGGAGCCCCCAGTGGGTCCCCCAGGGCAGGGAGTTCCAGAGTGGGGGGTGTGACTGTGGGAGTCAGGGGGGATTTTGGACTGGTTGCTGGCCCCTGAGCAGAGCTGAGCCCTCAGGTGGGTGTGGAGGTGCCAAGGAGTCCCTGGAGGGGAGTTCTCCCAGCTCCTCTGCCAGGCTTCTTTCCCAGCCAGCTGCCAGGCTGAGGGCTCAGCTGTGCCCTGGGCAGCTGCTGCCAATGGGCCATTGGGAAGAGTTGCTGGGCAATGGCCCAGAGGGTTTAGAATGCCCAGCTTTGGTCACACCCACACAGGGATAAACTGGTCCCACCTGCTGAACTAGGACAGGTGGTTTCTTGTCTCCAGAAGCATAGTTTTTTCTAGGTGGGGGCAGCATCAGATGTTGAGATGCAACTCTGGGAAGGGATCCTTGAATTGCTCCTGTGTAGGTGTAGGCTTGGACTTGTGAGCTGGTGCCAATAGCGCAGGTGACATGTCCCTGCACAGCTCCTGGCTATGCGTGCCTTGTTCCTGACATTCCAGAGCCTCCCTAAGTCATCATTGCCCCCTGAAAAATCCACTTGAAGATTCTGAAGATGCTTCTGCATCTTATTTTCTTTGATCCCATTTCCTCCCACCCAGGTGGTTCTGGGCACGAGGCTGGTGAGGGGGGGAAGGTGCCAGTGGAAGCTGCCAGGAGTCTGTGGGCTCCTGGTCCTCTGGGTGAGGAGGGATGGGCTTGTGCTTCCTAACAGAAAGTGAAATTCCATGTTTTTAAATGTTGAAGACACATCCCAAAAGTTTTGGTGCTTAACCCTCAGCCCAGGGTATTGCCTTTACCTTTTAGAGAAGGAAACTGAGGCAGAGAGACCCACTGAGTGCCAGGAGCTCATTTAAAACACTGATGATTAACTGTGCAATCAATTCAGTGACCAAGCTCCTTCTAAATTAAACTATTAAGAAGCTAATAGTGAAAATTCTGAAGTGAGCCAAGCTCAAAATGCAGAGTGAAAAGTAGACTATCCATATGTAAACTATCCATATGGTTTTAGTCCCCGTACAGTGGACATGTATACAGGTATTTCTCAGGAGTTATTATAGTCATTTAATGCTAAACAAATGCTATTTTTTGTGGCCTTTTTACTTTCTTTTTTAGTCAGCCCAGCCAAATAGCTTGGACATTGCCTGGTGCTGAACTGGCTCATGGATCACTGTGCTGGGAAGTTTGTATTCATCAGAGCTCTGCAGTCGTGTATTGTTGCTTCATTAACCTACTTGTTTTTAAGTATCTGTAAATCACAAAGAGGGGAAGTCCTGCTGCTCGCTGAGAAAGCAGCCCTGTTTGCAGCATCTCTCCTCTCTGAAGCACGTTTCTGGCTCACACTTGGGGTTTGGGGTTTTTTTCTCTGTTTTTCTTACCTGTGAAATTTGTGGTATAGCCTGGAAGGACGTTTCAGATGTGTATATCCAAAATTGCAAGTGCTGTTGCTTTTAACATCCAAGCTCCCTGGGGATATTTGGTTCTGGAATACATCTATTCTCCAAGTGTTATTTCACTGCTCACAATGTCACAGCTAAGGTCTTGTTGTTCAGTAGGTACATTTTATTTGTCAGGATGCTGTATCTTCCTAAAGAGGCAGGGAACTGCAATAAAAAATGATTTATTTTCTTTTTTAAGTGAATCATTACAGGAGTTGTTAAAGGACACTCATAAATGTTGTTATTGGAGAGCTGGTTACAGGGTCTAGAGGAGGAGGGCAGGTTGGTGTCAGGTTGTACAATCTAACAGTGATTCTGTGTTAATATTTCTCTGGCTAACAGTGATGCTGTTCAGTGGTCAAGTTTTCTGCTTCTGAAGAAGGCTTTGAGGGGATGGGAAGAAATAGGAAAGGGTTGTTCTTGCTGTTGATACCGAAGTCTGTACATTGGTGAGTGCAAGTCAGTGAAATCCTTTAGTGGTGGAATGGACCTGCAAGTCATTGTTACTGTCTTGGCTTTTAATTGTGGAATCACAGGGTGGTTGGGACTGAAAGGGAACTTAAGGATCATCCAGTACAATCCAGACACCTTCCACTATCCCAGGTTGCTCCAAGCCCTGTCCAACTTGGCCTTGGACACTTCCAGTGATGGGGCAGCCACAGCTTCTCTGGGCAACCTGTTCCAGGGCCTCCTGACCCTCACAGGGAAGAATTCCTTCCCAATATCCCATCTATCCCTGCCCTCTTGCAGTGGAAGCCATTCCCTGTGTCCTGTCCCTCCAGGCCCTTGTCCCAAGTCCCTCCCCAGCTCTCTTGGAGCCCCTTTAGGCATTGGAAGGGGCCCTGAGATCTTCGTGGAGCCTTCTCTTCTCCAGACTGAAGAATGCCAGCTCTCCCAGCCTGGCTCCAGAGCAGAGGGGCTCCATCTCACCCTGAACTGGTGACATTGGAGCATCTGTTTAGCCCATTGGTGTGGCCAGGCCCAGGGGTGGCAGCTGCTGCCACTGGCACAGCCCGTGTCACACATCCAGATTTGGAGTTAGGAGCAAGAACTGAGGAGCTGCTTCTGATTTTTCCACTATTTCTTGGGATTGCAATGTCAAGATGTATCAGGGAGATGTTTTGTGTTTCTCTGTCAAGGATTCTGCTGCTGTCTCTCTGTGGTTGTTGTCAGTGCCAGGGCTGTTGAAAACTCTATTGTTTAAACTTTGCAACTCAGAGTTAGGGCAAAAGGTACCTCCAAACATGACTCACGTTGGTAATTCAGAATTGCAGGCACTGAGGGTGCAACTTGCTTTTCCTTTGCCACACAGCCTGTTATGCAACAGGAGCTGACAAGTACATTTTTGAACATTTTCACTGACTCCACATAAGCATCAGTTCTGAAATTTGGAGAGCTTTCTAATTGAGTGATATTCTCGAGGAGAATCAAATACATATTAACAAAATTTTTTAAAGATAACAAAGAATAATTGAACTTCAATAGTATCTGATTACATTTGGTGTGCTTCAAAAATCTATTTATTTTCTTACCGATTTCAACTGCAAGTGCATTTCTATATTTGTATTTTTGTGCCTTGTGGAAAGTACCACATGCAGAATTGGCACTGCAGTGCCTGACTTCTGCATGAAGGACTCACTCCATAGAAAATCCAACTGGTTTCTGGAAGGTGCCAGCCAAGGATAATCACCATTTCTGTTGCTGTTTACCAGCCCTACCTGTTGCAAAATGGAACATAATCTGTAAACACACATTTGGGGTTTTAAAGTTCTCTACCCCAAACTCTACAGCATGTAGAACTTCTTCTAGATTAATATTTAGACCAAATTTATTAAATGAGTGTGATTTTTCTAGCATGAAGTCTTTGAAATGAATTTATCAGGCTCTTGCCTTTTGCTGCTAAAAGAGACAAAAGCAAGTCTGTCTCTTGGATTTAGATTTATTTTACAGAAATATTTTTCCATTTGTGTGGATAAATGCTGGTCTGACTTCATCACCATTTTTAGATGTTCTGCAATGCTGAACACAAAATAGGGGCTGTCCTTTTCAGAAATAGTCCTGCAAACACTCTGTGCTGATACCCCAGTTGTGCAGCTGGGTGAGTGGATGTGCCCAAAGCCTTCAGCTTGGCCTAGTTGAGCAGGAGCTGTGGAGTCCTGGCAGTGCCAACAGGGTTCATGGACTCAGAGAGGAGCATGGGCTCTGGATAAGCATCCAGAGGATGGCCTGGCTCCCTGGAGGTTGATGGAGGTGTTGTGAATGCAGACAGAGATGTTCTTCTCTGCCAGTTGTACCTGTGGGGCATGGAGCTGCCCTCTGTGCTGGTTTAAAGGGAAACCAGCAGGAGAAATGAACGCAACACCAAAGAGATTATAAGTCAGAGTTACAGTTTAATTACAATATTACAATAAATGCAATAGCACAAAGAGAAATGTATAACACAGCCCCCTGGGGCACAAACACAGTGGGGTTTGGTGGCCCCTGTACTGAGCCCCACGGGGTTCCCCCGAGTCCAAAGGAAAAGGAAGGGACAAACCTGTTGTTGCAGATGATGGCACAGTCTGGTGGAGAGTGGTGGGCTCCTCCTCTCCAGGGTCTGATCCTCTCTGGATCCAATGAGTGGTTCCCCAAGTCCCCAAAACCCAAGATTGTCTCCCCTGAGGTGCAGGTGGGAGCCCCCAGTGGGTCCCCCAGGGCAGGGAGTTCCAGAGTGGGGGATGTGAGTCTGGGAGTCAGGGGGGATTTTGGAATGGTTGCTGGCCCCTGAGCAGAGCTGAGCCCTCAGGTGGGTGTGGAGGTGCCAAGGAGTCCCTGGAGGGGAGTTCTCCCAGCTCCTCTGCCAGGCTTCTTTCCCAGCCAGCTGCCAGGCTGAGGGCTCAGCTGTGCCCTGGGCAGCTGCTGCCAATGGGCCATTGGGAAGAGTTGCTGGGCAATGGCCCAGAGGGTTTAGAATGCCCAGCTTTGGTCACACCCACACAGGGATAAACTGGTCCCACCTGCTGAACTGGGACACTCACACACATGGCTGGTGGGAAGCCCAGCTCAGGCTCATGTCCTCCAGTGCCCAGGTTCCCTCACTTCCCAGGTGTCCTCCTTGCTGTGTTTTCCCACGTTTTTACCTTCTCAGGGAGGTCTTATCCCTCCTGGGAAATCCTTACACATGAGCTTCCCCACCTGTGGGCTGCAGGGAGCAGAGAGAGGTGCTTTGAAAACATTAATTGAGACAGTTTCTGAGTTCCTGGGTGTATTTTGTGTTTGTTTAGATGTGAATGGGGGAAAGCTTCATTTATGCTTTTGTAAGGGCAGCGTGAGCCCAGTGCAGGAGTGTGTTCTGGCTTAATAGCCCCACTTTCCATGTGCCCTGGGTCAAACAATGTGTTGCTGAGCCCCAAAGAAGTTGGTTTGAGATGGTTGATTCATAAAATACTCACTAACTTGTGGTTAATGCCACAATTCCAAACAGGCATTGCATTTTATATATTGCCTTTTGTTGTTGCTACTTCAAAATAAACGAGCAGCATCCACGGCACCCCAAACCTTGTGAGACTGGGGACAAAATGCGTTTAACTCTTGGGCTCTTCAGCTTGGACTGTCTGGCTGAAGGTGCTGTGAGTCCTGCCCTGCTGCACCGAGGCTGAGCCCAAACCCCTACCCTGGGGGTGTGCTGGGAGCCACGGGGCTGGTGCAGCTCTCAGAGGGCACAGGCACTGGTTTGGCAAAATGGGGAGGGCTCATCTTTAGCCAGTTTGGTCACATGGTGACCGATGTTTGATGGAGCGAAGCCCAAGGTAAGACGGGAAGAAACACCTTTTAAAGCGCGTTCCGTTAATGCACAACATCGAGGTGGCTCCTGGAATCCAGTGCAAACATGTAATAGCTCCTCTTTCCCCCTCATCTCCTGCAATGTGCCGAGCTTAAGTGGAAGCAGCTGCCTCCTGCGCGGAGAAAGGGAGGCAGAGCCTGCTCTCAGTGCCCCCAGCCCCTGCCTTCAATTAGCTGCTGGTTTGCCTCCGAGTGCTGCAGTGTGACCACTCCTACTGCCAGAGCCGGGAGGAAAAATGCAGCACAGTAATGAATTTGTAACTAGAGAGTGGGGCTAACGAGTGTCCTCAGCTCAGGAATGCAGTGGGGATGTATTAAACCAGGTGTATGGGGGCAGGGAAACAAAAAAGCAGCATCTCCAGGCTGGATTTTATAATTAGGGCACATGGTGTAACTCTTTTGTTTTGCAGAAGCCAGCTTTATTAATTGATGTAGAAGGTTGCTGTGTGCTATTCATTGTTTGATTAAAATGCCTGTATAAATAATTAGGCCTCTTCTGTTTGTTTTATTTTTGCACCCAATTTACATTTTCCTACGGAATAAAAACGAATTAGCAAATGGGTTTATTTTCCAAATATTTTAACCCGTAGCTGCTCTCCCCCTGTCACCAGCACTGCAGTAATGAGGTGACCTTTGTGGCACGCTGGTGCAGACCTCGGGAACTCCATCCCCTTTGGAGAAGCCGTGGTGGTCCTCCCTCCTTTGTGTGTGTGCCGTGGGGGCTGCAGGCTCAGAGTCCCTCTGGAAAACAAAACCAAGCACAGCTATTCAGCCACCGCTGGAAGCAGCAGGTCAGTGCTGTGTCTGGTGGTGTTTTGCTGAAGAAAGGAGGTTTCAGGCAGACTCAATTCGTGCCTGTCTCTCCTTCCAGGGCTGTGGAAGGGGCTGAAAATGCTGCTGGTTGTGCAGCAGCTGGAGAAGGCGCTGTGCATCTGGAGCTGGGGTTGTGAACAGCCTTTTGGAATTGCCGGGAATTGTGTTATTGTTATCAGGGACTGCCTTTCTGTGGTAATACATGAAAAATCTGCCTGTCTGCAGTACCTGGGAGCAGTCTGTACATCAGGAGGAAATCTCTACCCTGGGAGCTGGTGCTGGTAATTTCTGTGCATCATTTGTTTTTTTCCTTGGGAAAACCTTTGGGGGGCAATGCCCAACTTGGTCATGGTGATTCCCTCCTTGCTCCCTGGTCCGTGGTGGGCAGCTGTGGTCTCCTTCTGCCCCTGTGGGGCCCAGTCGAGCCAGGGGCTTCATGGAGGTGGCTCATATGAGGCACTTTCACAGATGTGAGGGTGCACTCTTGGCAGCATTTGCAAAGTGGCCTGACAAGGGAATGGTGATGCCTACAGACACCTTAAAAATGTCCTTAGCAACCTGAGATCTGAAATCAACACCCTGAACCTATATTTGCCTGATTTTAAAGACAAAGCCAAGTAGGTGGTTGGTGTAGACTCTTGGTTTGTGAAGAGTGCCTGGCGTGGTTGTGCGTGGCTGAGTCATCACACCCAAAATGATCCCTGCACAAAGAGCAGTTCAGGTAGAGAATGAGAAGAACTTTTTGTTTCACCCACTTTTCCACCCTTTCCATTTCTCACTGGTCCACAGGTCACATGAACCGTCCCAGGGTGTAGGAAGAGGGTCAGAGGAGCTTTCCTTTGGCAGGACATGGAAGGTCCTTCCCCCCTCCTGGCAGGGCTCAGCCAGGCGCGTGTGCTTCCTGAAGTTTTTTCAGGTGTGGATCGATGGGTGAGCACAGTTTAACAGCAGCTGCAACAACAACAACAGAGGGGGAGAGAGAGGGAGAGAGAGAGAGCTCTCCATGTGGCTGATCCCCAGGGAGAAGTGGAGAATTGTCACTGTAATAAGAGACACTCAGTCAGGGGCGAGTCTCTCTCCCCACGAAAGGGAGAAGCAGGGACTGTCTGGCTCAGGTGGAGGTCGAAAGTGCTGCTCTTCATCCCACAGTTCTCCAGCCAGGCTTTGGTGCATTCCCCCATTGTTACCTTCCTGCTCTGCTGGGAATGCTGGTGACATCTCTGCTGCTGCCCCCGTGCAAAGAAAATAATGGAGCCAGAGGCTTCTGGCAGGAGGTCTGCAGTGCTGGTGACACTAATGTGACACTAATGTGAGTCACTTTGCAGTCACACTGCCGGGATTTACCCCACCGTTCTGTGCAGGGAGAGTGGTTTGGTTTGGGGCTGGAGCTCAGCACAGCCCCTCAGCTTTCCTCATCCTTCTCGTCTTCCTTGATACACCCACCCTTCAGAAAATCCCAGAACAGTCTGGGCTGGAGGGACCTTAAAGCCCATCCAGTGCCACCCCCTGCCATGGACATGGACACCTTCCACCAGCCCAGGGTGCTCTAAGACCCATCCAACCTGGCCTTGGACACTTCCAGGGATCCAGGGGCAGCCACAGCTTCTCTGGGCACCCTGTGCCAGGGTTTGTCCACCCTCAGAGGGAAGAATTTCTTCCCAATGTCCCACGTAACCCTGCCCTCTGTCTGTGAGAAGCCATTCCCCTTGTTCCAGCTCTGTCTCCTCTGGTTTGTTTTGTCATCTGTGTGGTGGGGCATGGCCTGCTGAGAAGGTGACCGTGTCTGGCAGCCCTGCAGCTGTGCCTGGGAGAGGTGATGACTCCCTCCTTCTGCAGCAGGGGTGGATTCCAACCACAAAATAGAGCTTTTTTGCTGCTACTTCTGTTTGCTTGCCCGTGTTGTAGACGTGTCGTGTGCCCAAAGCCCAGCAGAAATGGACTCATAGAGTGTTGGCTGAGCTTTGCAGCTCTCCTGTGCTCTAGGAGATACCACAGTATTTTCTCTCTTCCTTGTTGCTAAAACCTCATGTTTCTTTGCTTAAATTTGCTGACTGAATACAAGAAGTTTTTGGTGGAGTCTGTCAGTGGGGTCTGTTAGTTGGAGCCTGAGCTGTGGAGGGCAAAGGTGCCCTCTGGGATCCCTGGGCTCAGGCTGTGTGTGGGAGCCAAGCTCAAGAACTGGTCTCACACTGCTGGCAGAGACTGGCAGAATTCAAACACATATCATTAAATTTGTGTCATTTTAATTTGCAATCTTATTCTAGTAAAGTTATGATTTGGAGCAAAGATACTGGTGGGTTTTTTCCTCCAGCCTAAATTCTCCATCCTCTATTTATTCCTTTTTGCCTTCCCTGCCAAACACAGAGCAGTCAATGGGTGGAATTTTTTGCAAGAAATTCAGACTTTTGGATTTTAAAAAAAGTTGAGAACACAGCCTAGAGACTGTGCATGTGCCAGTGAGCAAGTTGTGATGCACACAGCCAAAGCAGAGTGAGCCCACCCACACTTCTTCCTGTCGTGAAAGCAGCCACAGGGACTCAGCCCAGCAGCAAAGGAGAGCAGAAGTGCCTGGGGTTGTGTGTAATGGCAGGTCCAGTGTCATTGTGGAAGGGCATATCCAGTGGCTGGAAGGAGTGTTTGAAGAAAATTCCCCTAACTTACATCTCCCCTGGCCATTTCTTGTTCCCTGGAGCAGAGCCCCACACCCACCTGGCTCCCCCTTCCTGCCAGGGAATTGTAAGGAGAGAAGGTCCCCCCTGCACCTCCTTTTCTCCAGGCTGAGCCCCCCCAGCTCCCTCAGCCTCTCCTGCTGCTCCAGCTCCTTCCCAGCTCCTTTTGCTTCCCTGGACACTCTCCAGCTCCTCGGTGTCCTGCTTGGAGTGAGGGGCCCAAAGCTGACCCCACGCTGGAGGTGTCTCAGCAGTGCCAGAACAGGGAAGATGCTCCTGCTCAAAAGCTGTTAAAAATACAGTCCATGTTCTTTTTCCTAAATATGTGTATTTTGCATAAAATTGCCTCTGAACAGTTTGGCTGTTCTCACAAACTCCTCAAATATATAACTTTGATGACAAAAACTTTCTTGTTTGGGCTCTGGCTGAGAGGAAGAGGAAACCAGCTGGGAAGTCTGAGTCAAATAGCGTTGCAAGTTGAATAGCAAGGAAATGTATCTGTTTGAAGGAAAAGTTCTGCTGTTCTTAAGAAGTCTGAAGTATAAAACTTGAAACAGTTGAAATCATTAATTTCCCTTTCAGTTTACTTTGGGCTATAAGCAGTGAACAGTTTGCTGTAGTGCAGTGTTATGGCTGTAGGTTTCAGGCCATAGGAATATGTAGGGTATTCCCCCTATTTTAGATCAAATTACACTTTTCCAGCCTTTATATCTGAAAATGTTATGATTTGGTGTTGCAGAAAAATCAGATGCTGGAGGCTTTGCTGTGTTGGAGGTGGGGCATGGGTAGTTTTATGTAAACGTGTGATTGTGTGAGTTCATAGGAAAATTGAAGTTGAATATCAGAAAAAAATACTTTGCAGAGAGAGTGCTCAGGCATTGGAATGGGCTGCCCAGAGAGGGGGTGGATTCCCCATCCCTGGAGGTTTTTAAGGTGAGCTTGGCCGTGGCACTGAGTGCCATGATCTGGTAAAGGGAGTGGAGTTGGCCCAAGGGTTGGACTTGATGATCTGGGAGGTCTTTTCCAACCCAATCCATTCTATGATTCTATAGTAAATCTTGGTGGCAAGAAAAGATTAATTAGGCCACAGCTTACAGGTGTCACACTCAAAGACAGTTTATTCAAAAACTCCATGGAGAGAAAAAAGACAGGTAAGAGCTCCTCTAAACTTCTAATTACAGAATATACCCCTTACATTTTCCCACCCATAGCTTCATCCTATAGGTTGAATTACAGTGTCTATAAAACTCATCACAGCTTTAATTGGATGACACTTTTAGACAAATGTTCACCATTGCTATGACCACGTTATCTCCCAACATTCCATTCCCATGAGTACAATAACCCAAAGCCTTGTTATCTCCTTTGTTTTTGCTAGTTATTGGTCTCTTTCTCACAGAATTAAACCCACACCTGCTAGCAGGCCTCAAAACTTTGTCTGTTATTCTAAACCCCTTTTTCTCAACTCAGAAATCTTTCTTTTTTCCCCACAGTTTTAATCTCAGTATAGTTGTGTACAATTGGGCTTTTCATTTGNGCCGTGGCACTGAGTGCCATGATGTGGTAAAGGGACTGGAGTTGGCCCAAGGGTTGGACTTGATGATCTGGGAGGTCTTTTCCAACCTAATCCATTCTATGATTCTATGATTCTATGTTTATTTTTGGGGGGCAATTTTAAGTGACAGAATGGATCTTGTGTGTCACTGCCCTCGTGCCAGTCACTTGCCTGTGTTGTCCATGTAAAGAACCAGCAAGGATTGAGTTGCTGCCTAATCCCTCCTCCTGCTCGTGGTGTGCATGGCTCCAGTCTGTGCTGCTGGGGGCGTGCCCACAAAGGTTCCCTGTGGAGTCCTGGGATAACACAGACAGGTGGGGAATAAGTCCAGGGAACTGAACAAGGTGTTTCAGCTCTGTTTGGTGTTGCTTTTAGGAGCTTCTGAGGCCGCCACCAACAGGGCTTTGCTTTCTCTACTCCCTGATCTTCTCTGTTTGCATTGGAGAGGGTGAAGCCTGGGAAGTTCTCACCTGGAACATCCCTGCAGAGCCTGGAGCCACCCCTGGCACAATCACCACATGGCTGATGGACAGCAGAGCTCTGGGCTGGGCACCACGAGGCAGCTCAGCGGGAAACTGGAGAGGGAAGGAGTTGGGGTTGGTTGGAAAGATCTTGTTAATTTTCTTCCTTGTCGTTCCAGCCACGGCTCCGTGCTAGTCCTTATGATCTTTAGCCATGCATTAATCTGGGTGCTGCTGAGTTTCACACCACTGCTCTTCCACCATTAGAGTGCAAGGTTTCTGTGCATTCCAATTGGAAATAAATTTCTTTATTACACATTCTTTGACCTTGGCATGTTTGTAACCCTGGCGATTGTTAGAGGGGAAAAAGGAGGACTTCTGGGAATAATTGCCTTGTTTGTTCTTTATCTCTGAAGCATTGATACCTGCAGTTCTGGGCTGAGATAATTAAATCTTAGAATCACAACCACACTGAGAGAATCTCTCTGTTTCTGCAGGCAACATTTTATTTTTTCTGTAGGTATAAAAGTGCAGATTCCATTTGCAAACTCTCCTCAGTGACTTTTGGAAACCAGTCATGCTGGATGTCCAGCTGGAACTGCTTTGCTTTGAATTGGAGTTCTGTGAAGTAGATGCTCACGTCACTTAAAAATAATCATATGAAAACATATGCAGGAGAGAGGAGTCAGGAATCAGGTGGTGCTTCTTGGTATCCATAGCGAAAACAATTTTAGAAACCACTCCTCTCATAAATACTGCATTTTTGGGATAGCTCTTCTTGTATTCTCTATTGCCAAGTGCATTGGCATGAAAGCAGCTTTCCTCAAGAATTAATCCATGCCTGCTGTCTTTTCCCGATGGGGTGACAAGCGCTGCTGTAAGTGGAGCTGGTGAAGCTCTGTGAGAAATTTAGGGCAAAAATTTATTAAGAACACAAAATCAAAACGTTCAGATATTTTGATCAAAATAAATCAACTGAAACGGCCTCTTCCCACAGCAGCTGGAGTTGCATCTGGTGTGAGTGGCTGTGCAGCCACAGCCTGGAGCTCCCTGTTCCTGCTGCCACATCCCAGGTCGCTCCTTCTGCAGAGCATCCCAATCCCAGGTTTGGGGCTGGCACTGGCACAGGTGCCCAGAGCAGCTGTGGCTGCCCCATCCCTGGGAGTGTCCAAGGCCAGGTGAGACAGGCTTGGAGCACCCTGGGCTGGTGAAAGGTGTCCCTGCCCATGGCAGGGAATGGGACAAGATGAGTTTTAAGGTCCCTTCCAACCTAAACCATTCCATGATTCTTTTTGTTGGCTTTGCTGGTGATCTGATGAGTTTGAAGCTGCTCATTGGAGTCACCTTCCTCCTCTGTGAACTTGCACAAAGGTGTTTTATTTTTCTTTTCAAACATTGCCCCAGTGTAAAAGTAGGTCTATGCAGGAGCCAGTATCATTTTTTTTGAAAATGTGTTTTCTCTCCTCTCTCCTTTCCCTAAGGACACAGTGGGATATTCTTTCAGTGTAATCGAAGTCATTTCAACACCTTGTTTTCTAGCACCTACAATTTATACTGAGAAACTTGCTTGTGCTCTGCAGAATATCTAGAAGAATAAAATAAAAGCAGAAAGAGTCTTGTTAGCAGCTGGGGCAGACTTGTTGTACTTGTGAGGATGTTGGCTGTGTTCACAGGGAGGCATGAGCCTGGAGAATTAGCCTCAGGAGGCAGGTGGTGGGGTGGTGGTGATGCTGGCGGTGGTGGTCGTGGTGTCATCTGCAGCCTGACTCTGAAAGCAGGTACCTGCCCCAGTGGGGCTCAGCTGAGCCAGGAGAGCAGCATCCAGGGAGAGCAGCATCCAGGGAAGGGCAGGATCCAGGGAGAGCAGGATCCAGGGGAGAGCAGGATCCAAGGAGAGCAGGATCCCGGGGAGGGGAGGGGCCCGG
>VWZD01000137.1:88604-103993 GCA_013396695.1 Sakesphorus luctuosus | reverse complement strand
CCCTGCCCTGCCCTTCCCCAGCTGCAGCATCCCTGGGAGCTGCTCACACCCCCCTGCCCTGCCCTGCCCCAGCTGCAGCATCCCTGGGAACTGCTCACACCCCCCTGCCCTGCCCTGCCTTGCCCCCAAATATGTGGAGAGATTGGGGGTGAGGGTGAGCCTGGAATAGGAGACAAGTAGGGGGAAGGTGTTTTTAAGATCTAGCTTCTATTTCTCATTACCCTGATTTAACTGGTAGTAAATGCATTGCCCCAAGCTGAGTCGGTTTTGCCCATGACAGGAATTGCTGAGTGATTTCTCCCTGTCCTTACCTCAGCCCAGGAGCCTTTCCTTGTATTCCTTCTCCCATGTCCAGCTGAGGAGGGCAGGGATGGAGCAGCTTTGGTGGGCACCTTGTGCCTAGCCAGGCTCAGCCCAGCATGGTGTGCCAGTCAGTGCTCCCTGCCCTCCCTACAAACTTTGGAGGTGAGAAATAAAAACTCATTTTGGAAACGATTTTCAAAACGGCCCCACTTGACAGACATGAGGGTTCTCAGCCTGGCTGGGAGCTGCTGCTGCTGCTGAGCAGCCCTTCTCCAAAAACTCAGAATTATGTGTATTGTGAGTTTAATGTAAAGGTGTCAGGTATCTCTGAAGAGAAATTAAGAGAATGTCAAAGGTAAAAACTAAACAAAAGGGCAGACACAAAAAGGCTGTAAATGAGGTGGAAATTGCAGGCAAATAGACAATAGGAGAAAGTTTAAGTAGCAATTTGTTCTCCTTTGCACAAGGAAATGCACTTAATTTTTAAATAAAAAAAAAAATCTTTGAGGAAGCTGCACTTCTAAATACAGAACTAAAAATACCCTGGAAAAACCGAAACTGGTTATTGTGCAGCCCCTCTGAATGCGGGCACGGCAAAACAAAAGTGAGAAGTGATTGACAGAGTTAATCTGGGCTTAATAAATGTTTTATTTAAATATTCATTTTTCTCATTTGCATTAATTCCTCGCTTCAGGCCAGCTCTGAGTATAGTACCTTTTCCTGGCTCCTCATCCATGAGGATCTCTGGGCCAGGATCTCTGGGCTGTCCTGGGTCTCTGGTAGCCAATGGCTTCCACAGGGATCCCTCCTGGAAGCTGGGAAAGCCATGGAGTTCTCAGTGGAAGATCATCTTCTCCTTGAAAAAACAACCCATCATTTTCCTTCTAACTTCATTGGAGGGAAAAGCAACCTTGCAAAGTGGGAGGTGCTGCTGTGTGGGGAAGGTTCTCCATGATGATGGTGATGATGATGGTGATGGTGATGAGGGAGAGAGAGACAGACAAACATTGAGGCAGCCTTTCCAAAATATCCCTCTACAGTTTTTCAGGATAAAAAAAGAGACTTTTTTATTCCTGGCTGTACTGGTGTGATCATGCAAGTTATGAAATTCTGGGATTGGGCTGGGAGCCCTGGTTGGAGCTGAGGCAGCTCTTCTGTGCCCTGGGGACCTGCCACTGGCTCACTGTGCCTGCTGCTCCAAGTGAGTTAACTTGGCACCCACAGGAATCCACTGAAATCCATAATCCTCCAAGAGGGGCTAAGGTGGTTGTTTTTCATGCAAAGAATTGCTGGATTAGATGAAATGCCCATCAAAACTGCAGCTGCCGGGGATTTGGAGGGTGTTACTAATTAAGGGATGTTTGTATTTGGTTCACATGTCAGCAGGAGAAGGAGGAACAATTTCTTCCTTCCTTTTCCCCTTCCCTAATCCCTCGCTGAGCCACTCCAGGATGGTGGGGATGGGCTCTGGTGGCACGTGCCAGGTCACAGGCAGGGCTGGCAGAGCTGCTGTGCTGGGGAGACCTGTCCCTGCAGAGCCTGGGGGGCTCCTTCCAGGGGGCCTGAGCTGGCAGAGCCACCGTGGGGCTGGAATGTGCCACTTTGGCCAGCCAAGGAGGAAGGAGGATTTTTCCAGGTGGTTTGGGAGGATGCAAAGCTGGCAGTGCCAGGCTGCCATGGCTCCGAGGGGCACCAGAATAAAGGAGGATGTGTTGATGAGTGAAGAACTTCTCCCACTTTGTCTCAGACATCTCAGAGTGGTTGTCTGGGATCTGGGCTTGGCCAGGACTTTCCCAGTTTTTGCATCCCAGGGCACAGTGTGGGTCTGGCACTGCCCCTGCACCAACCCTGGGCGTGCTGTCCTCTGTGCGAAGGTCTTGAATTGCCTCCTCCTCACTGGTCCCAGCTCTAAAACATTCCTTGGGATAATGTCTGTAATCTGAGGGCTCTCTCCATGTCTGCAATTTCTGTGGCTCCAAACCTCCATAAATGTGTCCCTGGGACAAGTTCTCCTCTTTCCATGGAGATTTTATGGAGTAGATTTGGTGGAACTGGTGACTGTGGATACACATGAAACATTCCATGTAGTAGCACAGAGATCTTGATTTAGGTGAGAATAAGTAGCATAAAACAAGGCAAACTGTTGCATTAGAAAGAAAGCCATGGAAAATGTCAATATCTTCCCTCCAAAAGCAAACAAAATTAAAAAACCCACCAGACTCCATCTCATCTGTGGAGCTGCATGAACTGGAATGTGCAAAATTTCTCCCATGCCTGTGTAGAGCTTCAGGTGCTCTTTAAAGCTGGGATTGCTTGTTCAGATGTGAATTAGTGATAGGATTTCTGTGCTGCTTGTAAGAAATGATGTGGAATTTGTTGCAAAGACCTGCTGAGTGCTGGGCTGTCGCAGCTCCCAACGGCCCCCGCCCGCTGGAATCAGGCTCTGTCAACTATGGCTGTGTTTTGCTTCAAAAGATGCTGTAACCGTCAAAGATACTCACTATAAATGGTTCTGAACATGTGGGTTTTTTGCTTTACAGCTATTTCTGCATATCCAGTATATTAAAGGGAATGTGTTTTCCTTGAAGGAGGTAATTTGTATGTTAGAGTTCTTAGGATGTGTGCAAGAGCCCATTTGTTTTGTCTCAGTGTATCTTACTTTGCCCATTTGTGTTTGTTTACGTCTTTTTCCTCCCCAAATCAAGTTTAATGCAATGCTGAATCCTGAGTGATGATAAATACCTGGAGGAGGAAGGATCTCATGTTTTTCTGCCATGAGTACCCATCCACACTGAGCAGGACAGCTGGACAATGCTGTCTGAGAAGCTGTGTCTGACCCAGCTGCTCCCTGTTCTTCTCCTGCAGGTAAAAATCCCATCTCAGTGATGTGGAGAGCAGATGCTTTCAGTAAACTGCAGCCTATTAAACTGTGAGTGTGTTTGGTTCCTCACTTTGGTGTGTTCACAGAGGCTCAGGGCTGCCACTGTCGTTTGCAGCATTCAGCAGGTTCCTTTCTGCTGCTGTAGAAGTGAGTCAGTACAGTTCCTGCTTTGATTTACAAAATTGGATTTTAATCTCTTTGAAACCATTATGCTAAATCAATTTTTAACATAGCAGAGCAAGGAGGTACAAAGCCTCCCTTATTCTCTAGTTGTGAACTCTCTGGCTGAGTGAGCAAGGTATAAACAAGACTTAAATGGCATCTCGGTGGAAGAGCTTTGCCAGGGTGGAATTCCAGAATGGTTTGGGTTGGAAGAGAACTTAAAGATAATCTCGTCCCACCCCCTTCCCCAAGCTCCATCCAACCTGGCCTTGGACACTCCCAGGGATGGGGCAGCCACAGCTTCTCTGGGCACCTGTGCCAGGGCCTGCCCACCTTCACAGGGAAGGATTTCTTCCTAATACCTGACCTAAATTTCCCCTCTTTCAGTCTGAATCCACTCACCCTTTTCCTGTCCCTCCAGTTCCTGATGAACAGCCCCTTTCTGGCTTCCCTGTAGCCCCTTCAGATACTGGAAGGTGCTGTGAGGTCTCCACACAACCTTCTCCTCTCCAGGCTGAACAGCCCCAGCTTTCTCAGCCTGTCTCCATATCACAGAATCACAGAATGTGCTGAGCTGGGAGGGACCCACCAGGACCATCGAGTTCAACCCTCAGCCCTGCACAGGACCATGCCCAAGAGTTACACCCTGTGCCCCAGAGAATCATCCAAACCCTCCTGGAGCTCTGGCAGCCTTGGGGCTGTGCCCACTGCCCTGGGGAGCCTGGTCAGTGCCCACCACCCTCTGGGGGAAGAACTTTTTCCTGAGATCGCACCTAACCCTGCCCTGGCACAGTCCCAGCCATTCCCTGGGTGCTGTCCCTGCTCTGGCACAGTCCCAGCCATTCCCTGGGTGCTGTCCCTGCCCTGGCACAGCCCCAGCCATTCCCTGGGTGCTGTCCCTGCCCTGGCACAGCTCCAGCCATTCCCTGGGTGCTGTCCCTGGTCTCACAGAGCAGAGCTCAGTGCCTGCCCCTCCTCTGCCCCCATGGGGGTGTTGTAGACCACAGTGAGGCCTCCCCTTGGTCTCCTCCAGGTTGAACACACCAAGTGCCCTCAGTGTTTTCACACACTTCCCCTCCAGGCCCTTCCCTATCTTTGTTGCCTCTTTTGGGCATTCTCTAATGGCTTTGTATCTCTCTAGTGGAGTGAATTGGAATACAGTTTTGCTCTGCTATGACAATTAGCTCCTGAGTGCTGACAAAACTAATAAAGGCAAAGGTGTGTTTGTTTGCTCCTTCTCCTGGGAATGGCATCATTTGGTCATGGAGGAAGTGCCCAGGACAGGTGCAGCTGGAAGTGGTGCCTGTACAGTGTTAGTGGTGTCAGTGGCTCCCTCAGGATTTGAGAGGACTCCATTCTGCTAATTGGGTTTTTTTGGGTCCTCCCCCGGCCCAGCTCCTGAGCTGTCAAGGCATGAGATGAATCACCCCACTGATGTTTTGGATTTCTGACAACAGTAGCAATTGGGCAATCCTCCAGATCCAGCAACAGCACTGATAGTAATGAATGGGAAGCTCACATGATTTCCTATGGAAAGCAAGGCAGGAAGAATCATAGAATCACAGAATCATAAAATGAGCTGGGTTGGAAAAGACCTCTGTGATCATCGAGTCCAACCCTTGGGCCAACTCCAGTCCCTTTACCACATCATGGCACTCAGTGCCACGGCCAAGCTCAGCTGAAAAAAGTCCAGGGATGGGGAATCCACCCCCTCTCTGGGCAGCCCATTCCAATGCCTGAGCACTCTCTCTGCAAAGAATTTCTTTCTGATATCCAACCTAAACCTCCCCTGGCAGAGCTCAAGCTGTGCCCTCTTGTTCTGCTTCTGGTTGCATGGGAGAAGAGACCAACCCCACCTGGGTACAACATCCCTTCAGGGAGTTTTATAGAGTTTTAAGATGCTTCTGTGTGCAGACATGTCTGCATTGACCCTTATCTTCCTCCTCCTCTCCAAAATCAGTGCTGTCCTCCTATCTGGCTTGTAAATCAGTCTTGCTGCAGGCAGGGGAGGGGACAAAACCGTTAGAAAACACTCCATGTGGATTCCAGCCACAGTAGTCGAGGCTGCTCAAAACCTCACAAAATTCAAGGTCTTTCAAACCTGCTCTTCTTGTCCAGTGCCTGTTTTGAGATGCCAATTCCATGCCATGTGTGTAATCCTCACCCAGGAGCTTCTGCTCCAAACTCTCCAGGGAAGAAAATCTGGAATAGAACATTCACAGGCTTTATGACTTTTAATTAGAACACTTCATTGAGACTTTTTAACAGTCATGTCATTGAGCCTGACCCCACTGGTTTGTTTTTTCTCTCTCTTCTGCAAATAACCTGAACGATTTGGTTTGTTTTCCTGGATTCTCAAATGAAAAAGGGCCTGTGGCATGTTATGCTTTACCAAATTCATTTTTGTAAAACCCAAAAATAAGCATGAAAGTTAATTGCAAGATGACTGGAGTTAGGGAGGAGGATGGAGAGAAGAGAAATTTCTTACACCCTTCAAATCTCCCTCGGGGTGAAAAGCAATCTCTTGCAAGATTTGGGCGATGTGCTGCATAATAAGTCTTGTTGCCTAAAAGCCTTTGCTGCATTAGCCTCTCACTGCTCCAGTAAGCCAGAAGTGAAGTGCTTGTGTTCTCCATGTGTGAAGGGTTCAGTCTGTGGGATCTCAGTGTGCCTTGAGTCAGGATGTGGCAGTCTGCCTTGGCTACGAGCAGAGAGTGTGAGCAAGCACAGCCTCCCTGTGCACTCTGTTCTCTGCTGTGCCACTGCAATTAAAAGGGAAATTGCTTTAGTTAATTAATGAATTGATGACGAGAGGGCCAGTGGCATCTTGGCTTGTATGAGCAATAGTGTGGCCACAGGACCAGGGCAGAGACCACCTCGCTGTGCTGGTATTGCTGAGGCATCTGAGTCTGGGGCCTCTCACTCCAAGCAGGACACTGAGGGGCTGGAGAGTGTCCAGGGCAGGGAATGGAGCTGGGAAGGGGCTGGAGAGTGTCCAGGGCAGGGAATGGAGCTGGGAAGGGGCTGGAGAGTGTCCAGGGCAGGGAATGGAGCTGGGAAGGGGCTGGAGAGTGTCAAGGGCAGGGAAGGGGCTGCAGAGTATCCAGGGAAGGGAATGGAGCTGGGAAGAGACTGGAGCAGCAGGAGCAGCTGAGGGAGCTGGGGGGGCTCAGCCTGCAGAAAAGAAGGCTCAGGGGGGACCTTCTGGCTCTGCAATCCCTGCCAGGAGGGGGAAGCCGGAGCAGGTTGGGCTCTGCCCCAGGGCACAGGGGCAGGAGGAGAGGAAATGGCCTCAGGCTGGGCCAGGGGAGGTTTAAGTTAGGGAAAATTTCTTCATGGAAAGGACTGTCCAGCCCTGGCACAGCTGCCCAGGGCAGTTGTGGAGTGCCCATCCCTGGAGGGCTGGAAAAGACAGGAAGATGTTGTACTTGGGGCTGTGGGTGTTGGTGGGCTTGGCAGTGCTGGGGCATGTTTGGACTTGATGGTCTTCCAATCATGGAATCACTGAATTGTTGAGGTTGAAAAACCCCTCAGAGGGTCAGGACTGTGCTCGTCCTGTCTGTGCCATGGCACCAGTGTTGGGCATTTCTGGGTTGGTCTTTGTTTCTGGCCCTTGGGCTGTTCCTGTCTCTGCAGACCTGCTTCCTTTTGGAGTAGCCCAATGACTGAGGTCCTGGGGGCTTTTGCTTTCCTGCAAAAATGTGGTTCTGTTCCCTGTTTTAGTCCAAAATGGCCAATTCCACTCCCTTCTAATCCCGGTCTAACTTGAGATGGAGCACCTGAATTTCCTAATAATCTGTATTATTCCATGCTAATCGTGCCATTCTAGAGGATGGTTCTGATTGACATTGATCAGATGAGCTATTAATTATTTTCCTTTATATCATCTGCCCTCCAGGCTGGATTTCCCAACACCTTTTGGTCCATGTTTAACTGCACCATTCAACACCAGTTCGTTCTCTGTGCTCTCCTTGTCTGTCATGGGTAAGATTGTTCAGCATCCCCCAAAAACATAATCTTCTTTTACTTGGGTAGTGGTTTTGCCACACGAATCACCACTGCCTGGTTGTTTTGGAGGCTGTGGGATGTGTGATGCCCTTTGGAGGAGGCAGCCCAACCTAAATCCCAGGATAAGGCTTGGCACAGGAGTAGCACAAAAGCTCAAGAGGAAATCACTGGAACCTCACAGTATTGCCAGTGCTGAAATATATATATAAAAAAAATTCAAAATGCTGCACTGAACTACTTAGTTATGAGCCAGAATCCCAAAATAACCACCTTTCAGTTGGTAAAATAAATTATCAAAGTCTTTCAGATCCAAATGTAATGCTTGGGCAAATTAATCCATTGTTGTATTGTTATAGTGCTCTAATCATATTTTTATATATCCCAGGAGTTGGAACTAAGAAGCATTTTGCTGTCAGTGCAAACACAATAATAAGAATAGTCTTAACAAAGTGACGTGCACTTAGTTGACTTTCTGAAATACATTTCAGCGGAAATTACAGATGCTTTTTACTTTTCATTATCATTAAGGTACAAATAACTTCCTTGTATTGAAACCCAGGCTTACTTTATCTGCTTTAATAATTATATTGAGGCTCATTATGGACACCTTGTTTGTAATTCTGGCTTTTCTTATTGAATTCTAAATGTGTTATTACAAAAGTATGTACTTTACCAGATGGAGTATATTATGGCAGCGTTTAGTTCCAGTTGATCTTTTCTAAAGAACACACTGAATGATCTCGGGCTAAAGAGAACCGAGACAACATCGAGCTGGATTTTTTTCCTAAAAGCACTTTTCAGGCTGCTTGGAGGGAAGCAGGAGCCAAGAAATGCTGTTGGATTGAGCAGGGCAGCTGGAAGAGATGGGGTGATGAAGACCTGGTGATGAGGAAGAGGTGTGGAAGCTGCATCAGCAGGGGAGACTTCCAAGAAAATATCGTGGCTGATGTCAAGGTTGTCTCATTTGCCAGTGGGATATTGCTTTAATGGTGTTCTTTTTTCCCCTCCAGTTTACATAATGAGATCAAGCTAATTAAACCATGTCTAGCTCTGGGAAAAGATCAAAATGTGAGCTTTTTTTATTTCTTTTTAGTAAAACCTTTCCCCTGTAATGGAAGATTATAGGAAGTACTTTGCTACCAGTGTATCTTGCTCATCCTGAAGAACACAGATCCTCTTTTTTACCAATACCTCCTTGATTTTAATAGTTTTTTTCCCTTAGTTGATCATGTTTCAGGAACTTGCAGAAGGTTCACGCTTGATGTGGTTGGGTAGATTAGGCAGAGGAGCAATAATAAGTAGATGCAGTGAGGTGTTTTGTGCAAAAGCCAGTGACGATTAAACCTACTGAAAAGTGGCTTTTTCCGTGAAGTTGTAGAGGAGTCGCTTAGAGGAGTTTATTCAACACATTTCTTGTTCCACACAGCTGACTGACCATTGCCATGGGCAGGCTCAGGGGTCTCCTTGGACCTGAGAATGGGGTTATTTTACAGACTCCTTAAATGTGAAGATTTTTTTTTTCCCCATCAGTTTTGCTTCCCTGAAAAAAGCAAACAAAGGAAACGGAGGGGAATGAAAATACAGGGATTTTTGTTGTGGTTAAATGCAAGTAAGGACCCACTGTACATCAGGAGAATGACTGGCTGCCCTTCCTGCTGTGACAGCAGTGCCAGGTGTCGCTGCCATGATGGTGTTGGGTGGCACTCACTGCCCTTCGTGCTATGGCAGCAGTGCCAGGTGTCACTGCCATGGTGGTGTTGGGTGGCACTCTCTGCCCTTCGTGCTGTGACAGCAGTGCCAGGTGTCGCTGCCGTGATGGTGTTGGGTGGCACTCACTGCACTCTGTGCTGTGACAGCTGTGCCATTGCTGTGGTGGTGTTGGGTGGCACTCACTGCCCCTCGTGCTGTGGCAGCAGTGCCATTGCTGTGGTGGTGTTGGGTGGCACTCACTGCCCCTCGTGCTGTGGCAGCAGTGCCAGGTGTCACTGCCATGGTGGTGTTGGGTGGCACTCTCTGCCCTTCATGCTGTGGCAGCAGTGCCATTGCTGTGGTGGTGTTGGGTGGCACTCTCTGCCCTTCGTGCTGTGGCCACAGTGCCAGTTGTTGCTGCCATGGTGGTGTTGGGTAGCCACGCTGGTGGTCGGTGTCTCCTGGAGGGACCGTGGCTCAGCACAGGCAGTCCAGCTGCTGGATTGTCCCCACTCCAAGGTCACGAATCCGAGTGCCCTCCTGATGCCATCACCTTGGTGGCACCATTGTTACTGTGCCAATGCCTGGAGCAACCAGGAGTGTGGATTCCAAGAGGCTTTCCGGGCTGGTGTGAAGGCCAGGAGTTATTGCCAACATTAATATATTACTGTATTAGATCATTCTAATTATATTTTAAGATGCAGTGATTTCAGAAGGATTGAGAGGCAGGGAGAGCTCTCCCAGGCCTCCTCCCCTTGCACAGGAGGCAAGGTTCAAGTATTATTTTCTCTTCCATAGGGGAGGAACAGGGCTGTGTCAGGGCTGGGGAGGAATTTTCTCCTGATTGAGTTGAATTGCAGAGTGTCTTGAGGTTCCATTCAAATCACTGCAATTTCCCTTCCCCCTGTAACAGAACAAGGAGCTCTCCACTTTGATCCTTCCTGTAGACTTGGAGGGAAAGGGGAGGAAAAGAGAAGGAAAGCCTTTGTTTCCTGCATGTCATGTTGTCCCCACGTGCCAGGGTGTCGGAGTAGCTGGGCTGTGCCCCCCTCACACACCCTGCCAGAGCCCCTGTGCAGCGTGGCAGGGCCGGGCTGTGCAGGGGCACTGGGCTGTGCCTCCTGTGCCATCTCCCTGCGTTGGTAACTGTGCCATCTCCTGATGAATAAATTGGCTCCGTGTGGAAGCAGAGCTTGATCCGCAGCTCTCGGGGTTCAGCACGAGCCTCTCTTCGCCTTAATGGGCTTTAGATGAGGCCCTGTGAAAAAGCTGATTGTGGGTTGGGTTTTTTTAATCTGTATAAGATCTTATAATATATTAGGGTTAATGAAATCAGTGAAATTGGGAAGCATTGCCTGTGATGGACAGATGGCCAAAAGCACTTGGAAGTACAAGTGGTTTTGCACCAGAAGGAGAGCCGGGATCTGGCTGATGGATGCCACGTGCCATGGGCATGGACTGGTGATGCAGGAGAAGGGAGTGTCCTGAGCTCCCACCCTGCTGAGGTGATGCTGGTTTGCTCCACCTCAAGGTCCCATTCCTTCCCCTTCCTCCCATTGTGATACATTCCATCCCATCCTTGGGGCAGCATTCAAGCTCTCAGGCAGAATTTATTCTTTGAAATAAAGCAATCCCTGTCATTATTAAACATATATGTGTGCTTTCTTTTCCTGTACAACTCCAGCAGCCACTGAACACACTTAATAATGTTTTTCGCAGTATTTCAGTGGTATGAATGTACATGGAAACTACAGCAAAGGCATCATTTTTTTAACAGCTGTGTTTAGTTGAATAACAGATTTAGAAAGTGCAGACTTTAATTAATCTGTGTTTTCTGCTGGGATTTCAGCACCATCTGATTTACTTTTCATGGCTGAAAAGTGTAATTGTAGTTTTTCCCTTTAGCTGCGAGTTTATCCTCCCAAGAAATCGATTTGGTTCTTCTTTTTCTTAAAGCAAACTCAATATCAAACTGATGGCACCTGGAATGCAATACAGGTAATGCACTGGCTCAGGCTGCTGTGGGGTGCTGAACAAATATCTGTCAAATGATTTGTTGGGAAATGCTGCTTTTCTCCCTCCCTGCCTTGCTGTCTGTCACAGCAAGCATCCAAATCCCATCCTATACTCCAGGGCTGGGGAACAGTTGTGTGACTGGAAGGTAAAGACTGGTGTTACTGGAGAAACCTCTGAGCAAGAAGGATTTTTCCTACATTTGATGTAATTTTAGGGGATTGCAATTATGGTAGGAAAACTCTCCCTCTCTCTGCTTGCTGCTCGTGTTCGTGTGAGATGGTTGCTGTAACTTCAGATGTTCCTTGTAAAGTCCTCTCTTGGAGGTGCTGGTGTGTGCCTGAGGATTATGCACAGTGCTGGAAGTGGAGTCAGGGGCTGGAAAACCTCCATGAGAAACCACATTTTCTCCTGCACTGTTGACCACTCACTGCTCCATCTGTCAGGATCCAAGTGCTGCAAACATGCAGAGCTTCAGGGACTCTGATTTGGGATTTTTAGGCAGTTTTAGAAATGTCCCACCCCTGCTTTTGCCCTAGGACAAGGTTCCCTAAGCTGAGGATGAAGACTTAGGCCTGGATCCAGCACGGGGTGGTTGGAGTTGCTCAATCAAGTTGCTCCTCTTGGTATGTGCCAGAGAATCTGCAGGGAAGTGAATGTTGTTGTCATGCAAACCCTTGTGTGAACCAGCCCTTTCTCCCCTGTGAGGGTGGGCAGGCCCTGGCACAGGGTGCCCAGAGAAGCTGTGGCTGCCCCATCCCTGGGAGTGTCCAGTGGGATGTTGGACGGGGCTTGGAGCAACCTGGGCTAGTGGAAGATGTCCCTGCCCATGACAGGGGGTTGGAATGGAATAAGCTTTAAGATTCCTTCCAATCCAAACCACTCCTTGATTCCATGAAGAAGAAAAGCTGCTTGGACCCTCCATGAACAGTGAAGTGCTTCCAGGTTGCTCTTTCTGAGCTGTGTTGGCAGAAGGAAGTTTCTTACAAAATAAGGGCCTTCCTTACATTCTTGGAGGAAGTCTGTGTCATTTTAGTTACTGCCAGATGTACTTTTCCCCCCATTTCTATTCCATTAGGTTGGTGTGGGGTTTGATATCTGAAGGGCTTTGCTCACAAACAACAGCTGAGGGGAAGCAAAAGGTCTAGATTCCGGGTGGAATCTTAGGATGTTGATCTGAATAAGATTAAAAAAAAATCCTGATGGGTTTTAAAACTTAGTTTAATCAAAGCTTTTCCTTTCATCTCACCAAAGCCCTGAATTAGCTCCTTCATTCTCCCACAAACACGAGCAGTCCCTGCTGGTGCAGACACTCGTGCCTGGAGAGCTTCAGCAGAAGGGTCAGCCCCAGACTGGGAAACACCACGAGCCTGAAATGCTGAGGGAATTAAAGCTGGGCTTGGGCAAAGTTAAAACAGGCCAAGCTAACCAGGCACCTGTGCAGTGACCTGGAGGATGCTGAGACTCCCCAGCAGGGCTTGAGCTCTCCAGCTTTACTGCAGAGCTGGGGACTGGCGTAGTCACTGTTACCAGCCCACAGTGCTGTGGATTTGACACAGTGCTTTGTTGCCCTGTAGTGGCTTGTGCAGACACTTGTGCCTTTCTGTGGTGCTCTACACCCTTGGGTGGTTTTACTTCACATCCTTGAATGGTTTTGCTCCGCTGGTTTTGCTCCATGGCCTTTGCCCCAGGAGGGCTGTGGGATGTGATGCTTGGTGGGAACTGGGCACAGCAGAGACTTGACCCAGGTCTTCCAGTCTGGGAGATGACCCTGTGAACTGCTCGATGTGCCTGGGGTTTCCAAGACATTCCTGGTGAGATTTCTCCTAAAACTGGCATGTTCTGACACAACATTGTGGCCTCGATGAATGGGGGGTCAAATTCGACAGGGATTTTTTTAATAGCTCCACTCTGCAGCACTTGTGCACTCTGCTTGCCATGCGAGGTTTTGGCTGGGGCATCACTCGCTGAGTGCTGGTGGGGAGCCCTCCTGGAGGGGCAGTTGGGGCTGTGGGTGCCCCCCAGCACGGGGTGATCCCCTGGGAGTGCAGCTGTGCCTCCCTGCGTGGGCACCACGTCCCTTCCCGTGGGCACGAGGTCCGAGAGGCCGTTCGGAGAGGCTGTTTGCTGGGGTGACCCTCTTGGTGCAAAGTTTGCCCCAGGCACGGTGCCAGCCCGAAGGAAGGCTGACAAGTAATCAGGAATCAAAGGAGCCACCTGCACGCCACGGGGAACCGCGCACCGGGTGGCGAGCGAGCGGTGCCAGCGCTCATCGCCGAGCCTTGTTCGCCAGCCCCGCTCCCCGGGGAGGCGGCGTCGGAGGGGGCTGAGCCCTCCCTGGCAGCACCCTGCTCTCAGAGGGGGGTTGCAGAGGGATGCCAGGCGGGATCGTGGCTGTGTGGGTGTGCCAGGACACTGCTTCATGTGGGGAGAACAAAAGGGGAGTGCTGAGAGCGGTGGGGCCGGGCTGGAGCATCGTGGGGATGCTGCTGCTACAACAGAGCAGCGGGCACAGCCTTGCTGAGCTGAGCCTGGCACCGTGTGAAATTCCCTCTCCTTTGGCCGTGTGAACCCACAGGCTGCATTGCCAGCAAATAGCTGGGAACGAAAATAAGCTCTTTTTAAGAGCATTTTTATCCTCCTCTGGTTGGTAAGGGTGGCCCTGGGGAGCGGGAGGGAGGGAGGGAGGGAGGCAGAGGGGTCCGTGATCTCATGCAGGTGTCTGTGTCACCGCACACGTGCCCGCCGTGCCCCTGAGGGTGCCCACCCAGCTCCCAGGCTGGCAGCTCCCAGGCCCCACTCAGTGGGCCCAGAGTTTGGTGTGGGGACACGCAGAGAGCTTGTGTGTAGTTACTTGGGGTTTGTGTCTGAGGAAGACATGACAGTCAGCCCACCCCTCCCAGTGCCACACTGCTCCACAGCTGTCACCCACAGAAGGATCTGTGCCAATATATCCAGGGTTTGGGTCCTTATTGGAAATATTATAGGATAGGCCTTGACAGGGTGTCTTTTAAAAAGCTGGCAAGGGAAAGTCCCTCCTGCCGTTCTTCCAAGGGTGCACTGGTGGATTCAGAGCAGTCCCTGCCCTTTCCCGCTGTGCTGACTGGAAGGGAAGGGGTTGCTGCTCCCCAAACCACGAGGAAAAGAAACTCACTTTTGCAAAGCTGGGCCAAAAATTAGGGATTTTTATAGCATATAAATGTTACCTACAGCTATTTTTACACCCTCTCCAAAGGCTATTTATACCCTCTCCCTGCTTTTGTGCTGCTGGCTGGAGAATATCCTTATATTAGATGGTTTGGGCAGTGTGGGATGTTCGGCCCTCCCGACTGCAGGGCGGTCTGTTCTCAACACCATCCCTGGAAGAAGAGGGCAGTTCATGGCCTGTGAGCACTGCCATGGCTGTGAGGGCTGGGCTGGCATCGTGGGTGCCAGTCCCACGGGGAGAAGGGGCTGAGCATCCTGACCATGGCAGTGCAGTTTGTGCTGCTGGAGGAGGTGGCTCGTTGCACCGAGGGGCAGGAGGAAGTTTCCCCCCATTTCCCACATTTGTGCAGTGGCTCAGGAGCAGCCTGAGGTTGTTTTATTGTTTCCAGGAGCGCCAGACCCAGGCTCCCGGCGGGAGGTCGCATGCTTGGCTTGCTGCATCATTGATCCAGCCTGCCAGAGAAATTCTTTATTCCTCTTAAATGTGGACTTGCACTTAGAAAGCAAACAATCCTTTAACATTTCCGAGGCTGAAAGCAGCAAAACGAGTGGCTTTTGTCATCAGGGATGCTGTCTTTTTTGATCGCTCTGGGAATCCAAGGGAATGTGCTACCCAACAAAGAGCAATTTTGTTAAAAAAACGGGCAAAAGAGAAGGGATTGCAGCTTCCTGTGCTCTGGATAATTGAGGCTACATCTTCTCTGCAGCTACATGACACATTGTGACTGGGTTTGGAAGCTGAACGGTTTTCAGGCTTCCCTGACTCACACCATGAAGTTTCCAGTTTGGTCTGTGCTGGTGTGCTGAGTTTGGCAACCACCTCTTGTTGCAGTCGTGGATATTTCTTATGGCAGATAAACAAACAGAACTGCACTGTCTCTGGAAAAACATCATGTCCCATTGAAACACCAACACCGTGTCCGAGATTGCCTTTGTTTTTAGAAATGCTGAAGTAGTGGCTTTTCACTGGTGCCTTTTCCCACAGGAGCCTCTGGGAGCAGAGCCTGGTTTACCTCCATCTCCTGCTGTTGAATTACACCTTCCTGCAGCTGAGGTTCCCTCTGCCACTGCCCTTTATTTCCAAGGTGTTTTGGCGATGCTGTGTGGGATATGATCATAGAATCAT
>VWZD01000137.1:4424-88552 GCA_013396695.1 Sakesphorus luctuosus | reverse complement strand
AACACCCCCAGCTCCCTCAGCCTCTCCCCAAATGGTGGGTGGTCCCTGTGCCTCGTGACCTCTGCAGGGCTGTGGTGTGGAGGCAGAGGTGTTCCTGGTGACTCCTGAGCTTTTCCAGTGCCAGTGGGGTCAGGACACCTGTGATGCTGCTTTTTGAATAGCAAGAAATTGGGTGATAAATAACACTTCTTCGAGTTGGTGCTTGTTTTTTCCTATCCCAAGCTGAACTTTCCCAATCTTGCCTGAAAGTTCTCTGTGCTGTGGGCTCTTATTCTCTATCCCTGCAGAGCCATTGCCATCAGTGGGGAGGTGAGACCATCTGGGCAGGGTTTGTAAATCCCTTCTCCCTTCCCTCACTACTGCTGTTGTCCCTTTTTCCACAACTACAACAAGAAGACTTCCTGTCATCATTTTATGCAGAAAGAGCCCTCTGACTCCTCCTGAACCTGCGAATGGGTTTCTCAGCCTCCAGCCATCCGAGGTGTAAATGAGCTGGGAGCAGGGACTTTGGATGAGTCCCACCTTCCTGCCGGCAGCTCGCTCCCTACCTGCTTCATTTCATGTTTTTCTCCTCTATCAGGGATTGTTTTTTTGATAAATCCCCCCCCAATCTGCTAATTCTTGGCACCACCACTCCAGCGCTGCTGTTGGCACTGGGAGGTGCAGGTGTCGTGTGGCACGAGAGGGGCAGAGACCCCAAATCCTGAACAATTGGGATTTACTTTGCAGCTTGGGCAAAGTGCACGCGTTGCCTTGGAAACAAATAGCACCAGTGAACAACTCAATGAAATTTATGGAATCAGCTTCAATAAATCTTGATGATAAATGTGCAAAAACATCCCCAGTTTGATGAAGATCTACACTATGCAGATGTGAAGGACGGTAGTAAGTTATATAACAGTTTCAGTGACAATTTTGGGCTGCCACGGTCGTGTTCCTGTAATATGGGCTTTTTTTGTTGTTTCTGAGGAAGCTGTCTGCTTCTTTTCATAGATATGGCATTTAATTTTAATTTCCAGGGTATCTTTAAGTTTAATTGGCATGCTGGATGATTACAGTGGGTTGTTTTGTCTTTTGCAGAGCCTGATTCATATCGAACTCAGGATAAAAATAAAATTGAGAGCAGTGGCAATCCAAGGGAGCACAGAGTGCCACGTCTCCTGCCTCCAAGAAGGGTGCAAAATTTCACAAATTAATGAAAGCAGTTATGTAGGACATCTCCCTAATTCCTTGGATCAGCCTGTGCCTGTTACAGATGGGGACAGGTCAGTGATTTTACAGTTACAGTCAAGCTCTGCAGCAGATTTTATTCTCATGTGGAAAGGTCTCCCTCTTTAGCTGTGCATAGGAATGGGGTGGGTTTATTGTATCTCAGCCAGGGATATTTTCTAAAACTGGTATTTTTTTGTTCCTGGTTTGACCTGTGGATCGATGAGGTTTCAGGAACATCAGTGGACTTGTCTGGCCAGTAGGTCATAAACCTTTAACACAGCCCTTAATGCAGCTCGATATTTTTCCATTAGTTCCTTGGCCTCTTCTCCTTATAGGGTCTTATTTTCATGATTTTCTGCTGGATCAGGGAGCACTGGGAATATTTGTTTCTTCCTTTCGTGGGACTTTGGGCCCTAGTTTGACACTTGAGCTGCAGTGGATGGAGCTGGTGGGGGCTGCCTGGGGCAGTGTTGCTCCCTCCCTCCCCTCCTGTGATTTCTGCTTCAGCCACCCCGTGCAAACCTGGGGGTCTCTTGGCTGGGACCCAGACTTGAGCCTGGCCTGATGGGCAGGGATGTTGTAGAATCCCAGACTGGTTTGGGTTGGAAGGAACCTTAAAGCTCATCTTGTCCCACCCCCTGCCATGGGCAGGGACACCTTCCACCAGCCCAGGGTGCTCCAAGCCCTGTCCAACCTGGCCTTGGACACTTCCAGGGATGGGGCAGCCACAGCTTCTCTGCCCACCCTGTGCCAGGCCCTGCCCACCCTCCCAGCCAGGAATTCCTTCCCAATATCCCATCTAACCCTGCCCTGTGTCAATGGGCAGCCAACCCCCCTTGTCCTGTCCCTCCATCCCTTGTTCAGAGTACCTCTCTTGGAGCCCCCTTAGGTGCCAGGAGGAGCTCTAAGGACTTTTTCACCCTAGGAATTGCCTTCCAGTATCTTAAGCCAGTGGCAGAGGCACCTTTTTTCCTACTCTGTCAAGTAGGCTTTGGTTTTGATGAATTTTGGAGGTCTATGAGATGGACTGGTCATGTTTGAACCTTGGCCCACCCTTTTCCTTCTCTTACAACCCTTTCATCTTCTTGGCTTGCTCCTGGAATGAGGTTGTTCCTGAACATAAAGGCTTCCTAAAGGCTGCCCTGAGACTGTGGGTGAGTGGAAATGCCCAGTGGTAAGGCAGGATCCTGCTCCTGCTTTGCTGCTGTTGTTCCAGATGCACCAGTTCTCTTGGTTATGTGGCTCTGCACAGATTCTGAGCCAAACTCTTGAGTTTCTCAGCATCTTCCAACCCCTTTGTCAGCCCTGCTGTGTTGTGTGGATCAGGAAAATCCTGATGGATGTTGAGTTTGTCACCTGCACATCATCCCAGGCCTGCTCTGGTACCGGAGTTTGGAATGTGGCTCTGCAGGACCTGCTGCTGGCCCAGAGCTCATCATGATGGATTCTAATTTATTTAATGCTGAGTGTCTTCCTGGGATCAAAATCCAAGTTTCCCTGAGACCCAGGTGCGAAGGGCTGGAAACCTGAAGGGTTTCTCCAGAAACCCCAGTTGGTTTCTGAGCTCTGCTCTGATGTTTACAGAGCACCAGAGCACATACAACTCTGTAAGGCAGCTTGAACTCCATTAGGAACTACATTTAGTGACTCACTAACTCCTTTTTGATATGTTTTTATAATTTCATTGTATTATGACACTTGGTTTTAAATTTGCATGAGTAAATGAGCCTCTCACTAAGTCAGGTAAAAAGATTTTTCACTTATCTACCACGAAATAAGACCTTAAAAAATAGAGAGAGTAAAAAGCAACGTATCCTTGACATATTTAGTTTACATTTTTTCCAACTGTGCTGACTGAACGTTTCTAACCATTAATGATCCAATAAAGCTGTTTGTACTGCTTTAGCAGGCTAAATAATTTCACATTAGGAAGACATTTTGTAATTAATTTAGTATTTTGTGGGGGAACCCTGTTTTTGGAAAATATAATTGTACATTTAATTGCACTCACAATCCGAATTGGAAGATGCAGCAAGTGAAAACTGGCCTTTTATGGTTCACCTCCAAGCAGCAAAGTGCATGGAGGCAGCTAACAGTAGTGAACAACTTTAACTGGGGTTTCCATGACTTATTCAATAAGATTCCTGTGGGATTACTTAAAAATATTCCCTGGGCAGTGAAGCTCCTGTGGTTGGTGCAAGATCAGACCTCACACCTTCGTCCCTGCCATCACAGGGGTCCCACCAGCTTCTGATTCACTGACCTGCATTTATGGTCTGTTTTGTAAAGTGTATCTGAACTTCCATTCACAATAACCTCGATGAGACCCGAGCAATACTGGGATCTGCACTTCAAAGGTGTTTTCCCCCTCTCATTTTCAGTCCAAGCAGAGCCCACCCAAGGTCCTGCTGCTGGTGGGGTTTGGAGGATGTGTGTGAGGAGCACCCCTTTGTTTTGGGCAGGTGATGAGCAGCAAGGAGACGGCACTGCTGCTCCTCCAGTCCTGGCCGGGGCTCTGGCGATGAACTCACAGGGAGGTGAAAGTTCCTCTGTTAATTATCCATCTTTTTGGCTCTTCTCATCTCTCTGGACATCACTGGCTTTATTTTTTTGTGTGCTATTGATATTTTTTCTTTCCCCCCCCTGTTTCATTAATAGTGACAGATGCTTTTAATTAAAAAGAAAAGACAAAACAAAATCCTGAGTAAAACAAAAAGGGAATATTCTAATTTGGTGTGACATTATGAGGCAGGATGGCTCCTGGCATGCAAGGTACGGAAAAGGTCATCTTCCACAGCTCCAGCCTTTTGCAACAGTGGAATTAAGTTCAAACTCAGGCTGGTTTTGAAGTCTTAAGTCTCTCCAGGGATTCCTTTCATAACATCTTCGAACTGGATAACACTACAGTAAATGAAATACACTGCACTGGATTAAAGGGTTATTTCCCCTGTGTGTGGAGCTGACACAGAATCCCAACCCTCAGGTTGCCTCTGAGTTGTCTCTATCTGCTGATGCCCTCTCTGCTTTACATAACAGCTCTTGGAGTTTTGCAGGGCAACTTTGGCCATTATTTATTCAGCTTCGACGCTCGGCGTTCACAGAACAGTTTCAAGCAGCAAGGAGCCAAAATAAAACAACTAAACAGGAAGAAATTTAATGGGCTTCAAAATGTGAGGGAAGCAATGCAGGGAAGAGCAGAGCTGCCCCTTCAGCTCTATGATGCTGCTCTGTAATTTATACCAAAATACAAACTATGGCTCGCTCTCTGCATTGCCACTCATGTTCAGCAGCACAGAGCTCGCAGGAACGACGAGGATGAGCTGTGCTACTCTGCTCTTATCTGACTGTACCAACAGCTAAAATTTGCTAAGGATCATCTGCAATGTGTTTTGTTGTAGAACAAATGTTCATTTTGACTTTGAACTCGGTGCCTGCTGTAGCTGGTGCAGATTGCATCGAGCGCCGGGTACCCGAACCGCTGCCATCTGCACAGTGCCAGGGACGCCGTGGCTGAGCTCCAGAGCACGTCCCTGCACCTCCACCCTGGGGAAAACATGAGTGGCTCTCGCTATCAGAGCACTGGCTCCTCCAGCTCCACTGGGACGTGGCCAGTGCCCCGTGCTGGGGTGACCTGTTGGCCCTTGGGAAGGTGTAGTCTGCAGGCTTGGGATGGTAAATTGCAGTGGGTGTCTGTTTAACCTACTCTGGAACTGAAGAAACTGTCCTGGTCCTTTGTTCTTCCCCCACCAAAACAGTGATTAAAGACCACCTTGAAAACATGGAGGGGCTGTGAAACGCTGTGCTGGTTTAAAGGTAAACCAGCAGGAGAAATGAACCCAACACAAAAGAGATTATGTCACAGTTACAATTTAATAAAAATATTACAATAAATGCAATGGCACAAAGAGAAATTGGGTTTAACCCACAAAACCCACAAGTATAACCCAGCCCCCTGGGGCACAAACACAGTGGGGTTTGGTGGCCCCTGTGCTGAGCCCCACGGGGTTCCCCCGAGTCCAAAGGAAAAGGAAGGGACAAAGCTGTTGGTGCAGATGATGTCCCAGTCTGGTGGAGTGTGGTGGGCTCCTCCTGTCCAGAGTCTGCTCCTCCTCTGGATCCAATGAGTGGTTGCAGAAGTCCCCCAACCCCCAAGATTCCCTCCCCTGAGGTGCAGGTGGGAGCCCCCAGTGGGTCCCCCAGGGCAGGGAGTTCCAGAGTGGGGGCTGTGAGTCTGGGAGTCAGGGGGGATTTTGGACTGGTTGCTGGCCCCTGAGCAGAGCTGAGCCCTCAGGTGGGTGTGGAGGTGCCAAGGAGTCCCTGGAGGGGAGTTCTCCCAGCTCCTCTGCCAGGCTTCTTTCCCAGCCAGCTGCCAGGCTGAGGGCTCAGCTGTGCCCTGGGCAGCTGCTGCCAATGGGCCATTGGGAAGAGTTGCTGGGCAATGGCCCAGAGGGTTTAGAATGCCCAGCTTTGGTCACCCCCACACAGGGATAAACTGGTCCCACCTGCTGAACTGGGACAAACACGGACTCTGTGATAACTTTTTTGACAATAAAAACTAAAAAACTGTTTCTTCTCCCTCCTTGCCTCCTCCCATTTTATTTTTATCAAAGTGGTCCAAGTCTGGATGGGTCAGATGGAAAACTGAAATTCTCTTAGGAAATGTTTATACAAGATAAAATAAATCCTTTGCATTCTTGATACATTTGGGTTTGGTAAAAACAGGGTGCTGGGCTCTGTGTGGCCCTCTGGATCCTGCTCCCTGTGTTGAATCTCTTCTGCCTTCATGGCTTGACATCCTGCCACACCATATTTTTCCCTGGATGTGCTCATGGATACCACTGAGCAACCACTGCTCCTCTCACCCAGCCCCAAGCCCCACTCCTGAGAGCTGACAGGATCTGTGGGGCTGCAGCTTTTCACGACGGTGGGGAGATGCCTCTTTTCCTCTCCCTGGACATGCTGCTGCTCTGCAAGTTGCAAACACTGTTTGTCTCCATTAGCTTTTGGGATGAGGTGCTGGGACCTGCAACCCAACCTGGGGCTCATGGAAGGTGTTCAGCAGGATTTGTCCATGCTGGTGGGTTTCTGCTGCCGAGGTCCTCCAGGATGTGTCCCTATGGGCATCCCTCTGTTTCCAGGTGTTACTCACATAGAAACACCTCCACACATTAAAAACCTGGGGGAAATGATAGTTTGGGGTTTCTGCTGTCCTTGAGTCATTAAAATCAGTGACATTTTTGGCTTTCCCTCTTACTGAACAGTCTGGGAGGGGCAGCAAAGGTGGGGAATTGCGTGTGCTGCTTTTCTGGGTGGCTGGAGGGACCCACACCCTCCCCACACCGAGGGGGTCTGTGTCTTTCCAGGAGGTCTGAAATCTCTATGGAGGAGCTGGGAGATACTGAAAATATGCTCTGAGCTGTAGCACTTCCTCCAGATTATTTCTTCAAGTATTTAAAAATACATTTTATAGCACTAAAATAAATGTTAATGAGTCTGCATTGCTTAGGGCTAACAATAGTATTTCTATTTCAATCCAGCAGCCTGGCAGGGTGTTTGGCGATGGAGGGGCTGGATGTGGAGACCTGGCTGGTTTTTTTTCTGACTTGGTCCTTGATGTCTTGAGCAGTTTTATTCTCTTGTGCTTTACTTCCCCTGTTCTGCTAAATAGCAATGAAAAGCTTCCTTGCTTTGTTAAAGTGCCTGGGATTTATCAAAGGCCTCTGGGCAAGTGTTAAATGCTGAGTTGGGTATAAAAACTGTTATTTAGTGTTATGTTTATACCTCTTCAATGTTAGCATGTATTTTTATATACTCCTTGAGGTGACCTTTGTTCTTTTCCAACCAGTCTCCTTGACTCGGGGATTTGTTTTTTGCCTCTACCTGGCATGGATTCTTATAAGTAATTTTGTAAACATGCTTTTTTGGGGTGTTTTCAGTGTTTGGGTTCGGGCTCATGGTGCTGGAGATGCCAGTTGCACCCTAAAGATGGGAGAGTTGCCATGAGAAAAATAATAGCATGGAAGTCCATTCCTCTCCTTCCTCATCTTGGCTCTTTCTCTCAGTTAGGATGGAATTGTATCTGAATGATCCCAGGCTGCCATGTAGGATGGACAGGGTTGTGGGGGGTTCCCCAAGCCTTGCAGAGGCTGCAGGGGAGTGAGCCCAGAGTGGGTGGGGGAGAGGTGTGGGAGAAAATGGGCTGGCAGGAATTGGGCCCTGGCACGGTGCCAAAGGCAGCTCCGAGCAGCTGCACCCCAGGACTGTGGGAGCCCAAGGGGTTGGTTTGTCTGCTTACATGGAGATGTGGGGCTGTGCAGGGGGACAGCACTTAGCAGGAATTCTGCCATTAAAGCAGCTGGTGGAGATTAATCTGGTTTTTAGGGGGGTACTTGCTGATACAGTGACCAAATTATTCATCCCTTCCCGTGCTGGAAGTCCTTCCATCATTCATGGGGATGGGTGAGTTGTGTCTTCCCAAACTCTGGGCTCCTTCCTTGCATTCTCACAAGCTGATGTGATATTTTGGGAAGCAGAAGAGTGTTTGTCAGGGTTGTTGCTGGAGGGTTGTTTCCCTACCTGTGCTCCTTCCACGCTGCTCAGGCCCTCCCCAGTGCTCCCATGGCAGTGCCAGGGGCCTCCTGCAGACTGGCAGCATCCCCTTTGCTGCTGCTCAACTGCTGGTTGTTATCCTCGATTCCCTTTTTTTGCCTTCCATTTTAGAAATTGCTCTTTTTTTCCCCCCTGCCGCATCACTGACAGCCACATTCTCCTTGACAGTTGTGATATTTGTATGTGTGCATGAAAACAGTAGGAAGCATTTATGTAGGTGTCACTAATTTAATTTAATATAATCTGATCTGTATGTATAGAGAGGACTGCTCTGACTGAAATGCTTCTCTTTATTTTGCAGTCTCCATCGTCATCAAATACAACTCCTTTCATTCTCCTCTTCCATTCACCTACCCAAAGACCAAATCTGGAAACAGTAACCAAAAGAGAAGCCCACGTCACACACAGAGCAGGGAAAGGTTGAAATAATTGAAGGGTAAGTCATTTCTTTTCACCCTTATTCTGTGTGTAAATAAGTAGTAAGTGCAGGGCTGTGTAAAGGGGCTGTTAAGCACATGCACAGCTGCTTTGTGTGCAAAGTGGAAAAATGACTGAAATGCTGATGTGGTGAGGAAGGAAAGGTGTGGCAGGTGAGGAGGGGCCCGGAGGGCAGCGTGCCAGCAGTCTGCAATGTTGGCACTGCCAGTTTGGGATGTTGGTGCTGGTTCTTGTCACCCTGGATCCATCTGTGGTCCTGCTTGGGTGGAAGCAGTGGCTGTGCACGGGCTGGGGGGGCTCAGCATGGCTTGGGCTGGTGTGAAGGAGCTCCCCAGCTGAGCAGGAGCAGGAGATGGGAGCCTCCTGCTGCTGGAGAGCTCTTGTGTCATTTCCTTCTCTCCTTCCCACTTCCAGCCGCTCCCAGCTGGGTGGTGATCCGTGTGTGGGGCAGGATGCTTTGCCTTTCTGTTGATTCCTGCACTCCCTCTGTTCTGTGGGCTCCCTGAGCTCTCCCTGGAGAGCAGCCTGATGGTGCCTGTGCTGGGATTTTCCCAAGGAAAGCATGGATGGGGCTGGAGGAGGGACAAACGTGGCTGGCAGAGCCAGGAGGGCCTCTCGCTGGAAATGTTTGCCTTAAGGCTTTTCTTTCGCTGCGAGGGTGGCGAGTAAGATAGGAGGAGATAGAAAAGCAGCTTTTGCGAAATTCAGAACACTGGCTGAAGCATTAGTAAGCTCCAAATGTTAGGGAATGCGTTTTCCCACCCCATTCCCAGCTCTCTGCTTGCATATATTGCATTTCCACGCATGTTGTTGTGTGGATGGACAGGATATGCCTTTGCTTACATGTGAGACCTTCTTTGTAAACATCTGGGGTTTCTGGTTTATTGCTGCTGTGGGGTTTTATTTCTTGCCCCTGCAGTGTTTGTTCATGCAAAATTCATATCTGGGAAGGGCATCTTAAATCCCTGCTTCTGAGTCAAAAAGGGAAAGTATGGAAGTGAAAAGAGAGATTGTATCATTTAAGAAATATGATTCATGAATTAATCCTCGTCTGCTCCACCATCTGTGGCGTGTGTTTCAATACAAAAATCCTTGGTTGTATCTCTTTAAAAAGCTTTCTTCTTGCTCCCTGCCTGAGTTTGCTGCAGTGCCAATGGGGAATTTGCTGCTTCTGGGGGAGACAGTGGAGGTTTTTATTCCCAGCCTGGACAGGTTGCCCTAACCTATGTCCAAGCTGTGGGTCACTGAGGGGGGCACAGAGCTCTGTTTTTGGAGGGTGCCAACTCTCTGTGCCATGCCATGAGCCTGATGTGCAGGAAGAGCCTGTGCCCAGCTGCTTTCTGCTGTGGGAGTGTGGAGGGATCTCTCACTGGCATGGAGTGAGGGAAGGGCAGCAGTGGCAGGAGGTGCAGGCAGCCATTAGATCCTTCTGCAAAAACAAGTGGCTGTTTCTAAAAATGGGCTGCCAAGGTACTTGATGCTCCAGAAAATAAAGGATGGAGATAGTCCCCCATCCTGTGATTCCCAGAGATGTTTTTGTAATCTCTTTGTAGATGCAGATTAAAGGGAAGTTGCCCATCGTTGCCCCAAAGAGGAGCTGCCACACTTTGTGCCTCCATGAGAAATGGAGAATGAAGGGGCACTAGAGTTTTTGGGGGTGACTTTTTCTGATTTGATTATTTGAGTTGTTTTTCAGCCTTTTGCAGGGAACAACTTTCCTTTTTGCACATATTTCTCAGGTTCCTATTCCTGAAACAGTGCACCTGGTTTGCTGCTGGGGTCAGACCTGCGATGTATGAGCCCTTTTCCTTCTTCCTGGGCAGTCCCCAAGCAGGTCAATTTTCCACACCTACATCCATCCTCCATCCCTTTCCTGGCCTGATTCCTTTCCTGGCCTGGGCACTTGCTGCCTGGCATTGCCCCGTCAGGTTTCTCCCATGCTTCATGTTAGATGCTGATAAAAGCTTGAGTGTTTTCCTTGTTGTTCTGGAGGAGGATCCAGGGAGTTGGTGGATGGTGAATGGCCACAGCACAGCTCACGGTGCCCTCAGCCCATGGCACAGTGATGCACCCACATGGCCACAGCGCCTTCTGTGCCAGTGGCACTGCTGTGGGCAGCCCCAGAGAGCTGCCAGGCTCTGGGAACGCTGATGGATGGAGGCTCTCCCGGAGCTCAGCCCACAGTGAAATATCACAGCTTTGCTGCCTTCCCATTCATCCTCTTTTCACGCCTTTCTGCCTCCCTGACTCATTGCCACGAGGCCTCTGCTTGCAGTTCCTGTTTGCTGTGGGAACACCCACTGGACAAGACAGGACTGTGGCAAAGCTCTGGTGCTTTTCTCTGCTTTGGGAGGTTCTTTTTAAACTTGAGCATCTAAAGCCAGGATGAGAAAGGAAAATGTCTTTTGTTGGAAGCAGGAATAAAGTGTTAAAATGAAGGAGGGTGTGGGGGCTGCTCTGCCCCACAGCCAGGGCTGAGCCCTTTCAGGCTCTTGCATGGTCCCTAAGAAGTGTTTTCCTATTCCTCTCCGTTATCACAAATCCCTTTCTGCCCACTCACTGGGGAGTCCCTGGACACACAGAAAGTAAACTCCAGGATGCCAACACTGCCCTAAATAGCTGTGTCTTAAGGGAAAATTGTGTCAGCAGTGGTTCAACCCAATCTGGAATTGGGTTGAATTGCATCCATATCGCAGCAACAGGACCTGAGGGAATGGCCTGAAGTTGTGCCAGGGGAGGTTGGTTTGGATCTCAGAAAAGGTTCTTCCCCCAGAGGGTGGTGGGCACTGAGCAGGCTCCCCAGGGCAGTGGGCACAGCCCCAAGGCTGCCAGAGCTCCAGGAGGGTTTGGACAACACTCTCAGGGACAGGGTGGGATTGCTGGGGTGTCCTGGGCAGGGCCAGGGGTTGGACTGAATGATCCTTGTGGGTCCTCCCAGCTCAGGATGTTCTCTGATTCTCTGACATACTCCTGCATGGAAAATTCTCATGGGAGTGCAGATCAGGATGAGCACCAGTTCTCTGTCCATCTCCGCCATGCACACACACCTTGTCTTTCACAGCTTTTGCCAGGAACTCTGGATCATTTCTTGTATGCCTTTGCAATAGTTTACAATTTTGGATATTTCTTAATTGCTTAAATCATGTATTTTGGTGGGAGTTCTGCTCTGTGCTGTGATCTGGGAAGCAGAGATTGTTTCCTTGGGTCTCTTCTGCAAACCTCCATCTCTTTTAGGTGTGCTGGTCCCTCCTGTGCCAATTGATGGCAATAATCACATGGCCAGTGTCTCTATAAAATGAGGGTTCTGGACTCTGTGCCTTGAGAAGGCCCTGTGCTTACTTACATGGCCATTTTGCAAAATTTTGAGCCACCATGGAATCTCTGATGGTAAAAAACTCCAGCCAAACCAGCGAGAGGTAATAACAAATGCTGTCAGAAATGGGAGCCAGAAGCAGTGCAAGCATTTTGACAGCAGATTCCATGAGCCGTAGGATTTACTTTTTATTTAAACTTTGACTAAAAATCAGCAGTTTTTACTTAAAGAAAAAAAGAGACTTATTTATGCTCAGCATAAACCCTTATTTCCACCACAGAGTGGGGTTGTAAGTGAGAGGTCGGGGGGTTCCCTTTGGTTTCTTCTCCCTGCCTTGCAGGGTGCTCCTGGTCACTGAGGGTGCCCTGGAAGGGTGTGCTGGTTTAAAGGGAAACCAGCAGGAGAAACGAACCCAACATGAAAGAGATTATAACTCAGAGTTACAATTTGTTAACAATATTACAATAAATACAATGACACAAAGAGAAAATGGGTTTAACCCCCAAACCCAGCAGTGTAACCCAACCCCCTGGGGCACAAACACAGTGGGGTTTGGTGGCCCCTGTGCTGAGTCCCACGTGGTTCCCCCGAGTCCAAAGGAAAAGGAAGGGACAAAGCTGTTGGTGCAGATGATGGCACAGTCTGGTGGAGAGTGGTGGGCTCCTCCTGTCCAGGGTCTGCTCCTCCTCTGGATCCAACCAGTGGTCCCAGAGGTCCCAAACCCTCAGATTGTCTCCCCTGAGGTGCAGGTGGGAGCCCCCAGTGGGTCCCCCAGGGCAGGGAGTTCCAGAGTGGGGGATGTGACTGTGGGAGTCAGGGGGGATTTTGGACTGGTTGCTGGCCCCTGAGCAGAGCTGAGCCCTCAGGTGGGTGTGGAGGTGCCAAGGAGTCCCTGGAGGGGAGTTCTCCCAGCTCCTCTGCCAGGCTTCTTTCCCAGCCAGCTGCCAGGCTGAGGGCTCAGCTGTGCCCTGGGCAGCTGCTGCCAATGGGCCATTGGGAAGAGTTGCTGGGCAATGGCCCAGAGGGTTTAGAATGCCCAGCTTTGGTCACACGCACACAGGGATAAACTGCTCCCACCTGCTGAACTGGGACAGAGGGTGACAGTGCTGGTGGCACATGGCACGTGACTCTCCTCCAAGGTTTCTTGCTGGCAGCTCAGGGGGAGAGGAGGAGCACTGATCCCCCCTTGTTTGTCAGGACCCCAGTGAAACAGCTGCTTGTTCCTCCTAAACAATTGTGCCAAGACGGAAATTGGCTTGTGCCTGTGTGGACTTTCTGGATGGGGAAAATTCCGCAGTAATAGCTGGAAAACTAATACAGGCTATGAGATAATAGATGCCTAAGGGATAAAATTAAGCAGTATTTTACAATGAAGGAAGAGGGTTTGGCAATAAATAGCTTGCCTTTGACTTCCTTTTTGTTTGCCAGAGGACTGATAATGTTTTGGAGAGGTTGTCTTGGGATGTATTTTCCAAACAGACATGGGGAAATAGGGAAGGTGTGGGGTTATGTGAGTTCCTCCTGGGAAGGCTGGTGCCAGGGCCAGGGTGCAGCACGTTGGCACTGCTGGCACTGCTGTGACAGGGATGTGACACTGGAGCTTCCTGTGGGAAATCCCAGCAGTGCTGGGGCACGTTTAGAAGAGAACAGCAAGGTTTTTCAAACAAAATAGGAGCAGGATTGGTTTTAAAATGCCACAGGGAGCCCAGGAAGCTCAGAAAGGGGACGTGGCCTGTTGGGCACCCTGGCAGGGTCCCACTGGGTGTTATTCCCAACCTCCCTGTGTTCTCCTGTTGCTGCTTGGCTGCCTTGCCTGTGCAGAAGCCCATTCCTGTGACAGTGAGATTTACTTTTGTTCTGCTGTTCCTCCACAAGGTGCTTTTCCACCACAGCTCTGTGAGCACCTCGCCAGTGGGGTGGTTCGGAAATGCTGTTTTCTCCTTTGGGGAGGCTCATTCCACCTTCCCCTTCCATTCCTGCGTTGAAAATATGAGAGTTGGGCTGGGAAAACACCTTGGCTGCCTCCTGGTGCCAGTGGCAATCCTCCTGGAGAGTGCAGGGCTCACACTCTCTTCAAGGCACCATCACAGGCAGGGCTTGTTCATCTTCACTTTGTGAGGAATAAAAGTAGAGTTCCAGCAGAGCTGCAAACCCTAATCCCACCTGCCCAGAGATGGATTTGGGTGCAGTGGGTTGAGAGATGAGGTCTTTAGCCCAGCTGCTTACAGCTTTTAATTTCCCAAACCTCCCTGCCAGGTGGGGGCATTTCCTCAGCATGGCTGGGCCTCAGGACAGTGCCAGGGTGCAGTGCTGGCTGTCCCCACAGGCTGAGGTGGCACTTGGGGGGGCTCAGCACCTCTGCAAACGAGGCCACACCGTCTCGTGCATCCCAAACGGAATCATTAAGTCGCTGTTGCATTAAGAGACTGTTTTTATTCATGAAGTGTAATGTGATTCATTTGCCCTTTTGCTCTCGTGTTGAGAAGGCAGTCATCTCGTATGCATCGCTGGCTGCAGGCAGAGCTCCGGTTATTTATTATTTTTAGGGATTTGGGATGTGAGGGAGCAGACATTTTCATCATGTGCAGAGTGGCCACGGAGTTGAGACTCATCTGTTTCCTGGGGGCTGTGACACCAGTGCTGGCCACGCTCTGCCAGCCCAGCTCAGCTGTCCTTCTGCAAGGCTCCCATGAGGGTCCTTTATCCTTCTCCAGCCCCCGTGCCAGGGCAGCACTGCAGCCCCTGCAGCTCACCCAGAGCCCGGGCTGGAGGCATGAGGGTCACACTGGGGCACGTTGCTGAGCTCTGGGGTAAGAGTGTCCTTTGGTGTCCCAGTGACACCCAGTCCCCACCAGCTCCTTGCAGAGGGCTGGGTTAAGCTGTTCACTGTGGAACACGAAGTGTCTTAGAACCCAAACCCTGGGCTCGTGGATGTGGCACAGGGTCCTGCTACATGGTGGGTGGTAGGATGGGACCCTGCTCTGCTTGATGAACTGATTGAAAATGGGTGAAGGAGCCTGTGGGTCCTCACTGCTGGTTGATGCAATTAACTGCAGCCAAGGGAAATTATTCCTCCTTGGAGTTAAAAGAGGAAGGGCACCAAGCAAGGAAGGAGTACAGAGCACAGGAGAAAGGAAAAATTACATTTCTTTTAAATGTTAGCACAGGGAGCATTAACTAAGCCACTAATTCCAAAAGAATGCTAATGAGTAAACAAGCTGGAGTCACTGCCTCTTGTAGTGGGACAGGCCTGGAGCAGTTCAGCTCCTCCTGCAAAACAAGAGTAAGAAATTCCTCTCCAACCCCAACTGTCCTGGGCAGCCCTTTTTAAGCACAAGGCTCTGAACTCTGTCTTGCTGTCAGATTCCAAGCAGTCACACTGCAGGGCACAGGGACCATCTCAAAGTCCTCAGGTGACCCTGGGTTTCTGACTCTACAGGGTCACAGTAGGTGTACAAATCAGTAAGGCAGATTTTAGAAGCAAAGGGCAGGAGGAGAAGAGTTAACTCCGTGTGTTTCTTTTTTTGCCTTGTCCTTTTCTTCTTTATTTTTTTCCCCTCCCCCCATACAGTTCAGAGCCCAAATCCATGCTGGGAAGGACCCTCCAACCAGAGCACAGCTCAGCAGCAGAAAACCAAGTCTGAGGTGAAGGCAAGAGAAAAGGCACGAGCTGGGCGCTTAATTTGATGATTTGCCTACACTGTGTCGATGGGGAGGCATAAGAAAGGGTCAGGTGTGGATAAAGATAAGGAGAGAAGGTTTTCAGGAGAGCTTGGAGCCAGGAGCTGCTTGGGAAGGGAGGATTTTTAGCCTCCAACCATTGGGGTTGACAAAAGAGGAGAGGCGACGTGGGAGCAGGAGGCAGTAACACCGACCTTCTCCGCTCTTTGTTTGCAACCAAGAAATGCACAAATCGCTGCTGGTGTTGCTGAGTGCTTTCCTGCTGCTCTGTGGCTTGATTTGGAGCTGCAGCCGTTCTGAGCTGGTTCCTGACTTCCAAAACAATAAAAAATAAAAAGGCAGGGAAGTCCTGGCCGATGGGATCGGAATCGCTCCCTCCACGGGCCATGTCGCCAACACCTTGACCTTCCGTCACACCATGGATCCTGGTTGCATTTCGAACAGATTAGTGCCTTTTGGAGAGTTCTAGAAAGGTCAAAAACAGAAAAGCAGCTCTAATAGCAGTATAGCAACCAGCTGGCTGCACTGGGTTTCATTTTACTGCCATAGTAACACCATGAGCCTCGGTGTTAGTGCCGTGCCCACTGAATGCCAAGCCCCCCTGGTTTTGTCAAGAGACAAGCCCATCAGAAGGTATTTTCTTCCTGAAGGATTTCTCCAAGGCAGTAATGGGCTTTTTGGAGGGTTCAGTCCTCGTACCCAGAGATGTAAGGTGGGTGATTTACAAGGCACTGTGCAAATGCCAAATTGTTAGGCAGAACTGCTGCTGATTTAGAAGGCAGTTAATGCTCTGAATGTGCCAAGTGCCAGTAGAGTGTTTCTACAGATGGAATAACTGGAGATATTGGAGAGATTCCAAAGGTTTAATCAAATTCAACCAGGTTTTTTTTTATTTTTCTTGTCTTTTTTTTTTTTAAACTGCAGAATTCTCTGGGGGATGAGGGTTGAAATAGTAGATTATTCCATTGCTTTTAGTACCATGGGGGAGATTTTCACAGATGAACATAAAGCACAGACCTTGAAGCAAACACATAAGTGGGTCTATAAACGAGAGCTGGAGCAGCAATGCCGTGAAATCCTGGACCAGTGTAGGGAACATCTCAGATTCCCTTGCAAGAGGCTCCTTGGAAGCAGAGCAAGGATTTTCAGCCCTGCAGCACAAAGGACAGTGGCAGCCAGAGCGTCCCTGGGCCAGTTGTGCTGGACCCAGGTGGGTTTTGGTGGGATTCTGGGCACCAGGACCCTTCCCATGGCTCACTGTGCAGCGCTGGGGCGTGCATATGTTTCTGCACAGATGCACACCTTCCTCTAGTCTTGTTGACAGCCTTTCCAAGGCTTCTTATTTAGCCAGACCATATGTGCTTGGGCATGGAGATAGTGGGATGTGGAAAGAGCATCGCATTATCCTTGGGCTGCAAACACCAGCAGGAGCAATTCTGAGCAAATTTGGAGATCCAGAGCTCCTGACTCTGCCTCCCAGGAGCAATCAGAGGTGATTCTTTCCCTCATTTGTCAAAAACCAGGTTCCAGGAAGCCATTTCCCTTTGTTCTATCCCAAAATCACCTCTCCCTGTCCACTCCATAAAATCCAAAGCAAGGATGAAGGCCACCAGGGAGAGGGAACATTGTGTCTCCAGGTAAAGCTTTGCTGCTGAAGTGATGTGAGACCAAGCTGGGGAAGGGGTTGGAAATTTTTCCAAGGGGTTTGCCTTGTCACTGGTACAGGAAACGAAGAGCCCATCCCCACAGCTGGCAGCAAGGTGTTGTTTAGGGGTGGGGTGGCAGGGGAAGGTGTGGGCTCCCAGCAAGGGCTGTCTCAGGAGTGATGCTGCAGCAGTGCTGGAGCTTTTGTCTTGCTGGGTATTTTTTTGCCTGTGATGTTTCTTCAACAACATTTTTGGGTTTTGCAGAGGGCCTGATTGGATCTGTGAATTGCCATTTATTTGTTTTCTTTCTGTAAGAGAAGAAGAGCTTCCTGCTTTTCCTGGAGTGTTTAGTATTGATCCTCTCTGGACTTTGGGACCGTCTCCCTCTGAGGCATCGCCGCACTCTCAGCACAGCCCCCCGTGTGGCTCTGGGCAGCATTTCTCACTGAATAAATAGCTCCAAAGCTATTAGCCTCAATGCCACAGTCTGCTGCTCCTGCTGTCCTGCCCCCACCTCCGCCCTGCCATCGATCCAGCCTCTGCTCCCTGTTTGCTGCAGTCAGGGCTGTCTCTACCTCTGCCTCTGCCTCTGCCTCTGCCGCTGCCGCTGCGCACAAGTTGCCTTAAAGCTGAATTGGTTAAAGCCATGTTATAAACATTCCCTCCCCTTCCTGGTGCTGCCCACTGTGCCAGCCAGGGCTGGGAGCTTGCAGGTCATTGTACCTGGCTGAAGGAGGGGGAAAGATTCCTAAATTTTTTGTGTGTGTGTTTTTTTTTTTAATTAAAGACAATGTGAAAATTAGAAATAACATGACTGTGGGAATCAGGTTCCTGAAGAAGCTGTGGATCTGTGTCCCAGGTGTGCAGGTGCTGCACCACCATTCTAGGTGGTGTGTCCTGCTCACATCATGCCCTGGTGGACCTCACTCAGCTTGGCAGGGATTGGGTTCGCTCCATGCCATGTGCTGCCAGCCCTTTGGAGCTGAGCTCTGCTGCCCATTCTGCTGAACCAGGGTGTGTTTGTTCCTGTTGACATAGTTGTGGTCTGACTAGAGGCATTTTAGAGATGTAGCCTATTGTGGTCCTTTTGGAGGCGTGAAACCCATGTAATGCCCTGGGGTACAGGCAAGTCCATGGTTCATGATGCCTGGGATTTTGGAGTGTATCCCTCTGAAGAACCTGAGCCTTGCAGGAGGGAGGTGAGCCCATGCTCACCTGCTTGGAGATGAGGAGATGTGCAGGTGTGGGTGCCTCTGACCTGGAGCTACAGGAGCAAGTTGAGCCAGTGAGACAGGAATTCTGTGTCAGACACATCCATAACAACTGTGCAGATGCAAAAGGTTTTTGTAAAGGCTATGGAAAGAAGGCGTGGAAATAAGAAACAATTTTGCAGTTAGTTTTGAGTATCACTATGAAAGGTGTGTTTGTACAAAAGGTGGTACAGTGCCTCCAGCAGCTGGTGGTGTTCTGTTGTTTCTCATTCATCATCCGTCCCTCCCAAGCAACACTTCACTCCAAAAGCTCACACAAGAGCCCTTCTGAAGCAATATTTATCTTGAGTGCTGCTATATCAAGATTCATCGATCTTGGCATCAGATCCTCTGCAGCCAAACGAAGTGCTGAGGGTGGAAGGGCAATGTGCACTCTTCCTCTGGGCCTGTGCTTCGGTGCTGCCAAGAGGCTGACTGGGATAGGACTTGGTTGGATCTTCCTTCTGAGGTGACCCATCTCAGAGCCTCCCCACCATGGAGGGGTCCAGCTCAGCATGATGGTCTGTCTCCAAGAGGTGCCCAGGAGCCAGCTAAGTAACTGCAGCAAACTTGTCCTCAGTTCCCTGACACTCCTTTAGGCAGTTTACAAATCCTTGTGGAAATCTGCCTGAATTCAATCTTCTGGAATTCCTCCTTCCTGCCCTTGCCCAATGATCCTTTGTCCTGCAGTCTCTGTCCTTGTCCCAGGAGCTGTGTCTCCCGGGGAATATCCTGTGTTCCCAACTCTTGCAAGCCTAATCCTGCTGTGCTGGAAGAGGTTTCAACAGGTTCCTGCAGGAACATATTCTGTGCCTACAGCTCTTCTCTAACATCTTGTCTGCAGAAAGTGGAGGTTTGAGGGGGCAGTAGACACATCTGGCATCATGAATTATTGAATGAGTCTGTGCCCTCACCCTCTGACCTCTCTGCCCACTCTGACCTCCTCCCCCATTCTCTGCTGGTGGCAAATGTGATGCTGCTGCATCAAATGGAATTTAGGATTCTGTCATCATGACATCTGTATGTGTTCCTCCTTTGGATATTTCACATATGATAATGATAATATAAATCAGTGTGGTTGATGGTAGTGAGGTCCTGGCACAGGTGCCCAGAGAAGCTGTGGCTGCCCCATCCCTGAGAGTGTCCAAGGCCAGGTTGGATGGGACTTGGAGCAACCTGGGCTGGTGGAAGGTTTGCCTGCCCGTGGCAGGGGGTGGAATGAGATGAGCTTTTAGGTCACTTCCCACACAAACCAATCTGAGTCCTGTACTGACAGCTCTGAAGCTCACATGGAGAACTTAACCCCAGTGGTGCAAGTGTATTTGCACATTTTTGTTCTGGCAGGACCACGTGCAAGGGCAGACAGCAATTTCAGTCCTGCTTAGGTGTTGTCATTCCTGTTGGGCAGTAACACAGGAGGTGACCATGCTGCTGATGTCTCTGTCAGGCTCAACCCAGGCTCAGCAAAAACCATCTCTCAGAAAGTTCTTCGTTTCTTACTGCTCTGGGTCCAGACCTGAGCAAGAGGTGAGGTGCTGCTGTCAACATGTTGTGGTCCTGGCCCTACTCCTCATCCTCAGACTCTTCCTTTGCATCTGTTTTCAAATGTTCCTCCCTCAGGAGCCTTATTTCATCTCTTCTCCCAAGAACAGGAGAAGCAAATTCACACAGACAACATTGTGTGTCCATGTTTTACAGTGCTGACCTTGTGTGCCACAGCTGGATGCCATCCCAGATCTGCATGGCTGTGCCATCCTGCCCTTGCTGGAGGGACCTGGGGGGACTGAGTGACAGGAAGCTCAACAGGAGCCAACAGTGTGCCCAGGTGGCCAAGAAGCCCAATGGCATCCTGGCCTGGATCAAAACTAGCATGGCCAGCAGGCCCAGGGCAGTGACCCTTCCCCTGGACTCTGCCTTGGGGAGGCCACACCTGGAGTGTTGTGTTGAGTTCTGGGCCCCTGAGTTGAGGCAAGAGATTGAGGGGCTGGAGCGGGGCCAGAGAAGAGCAACGAGGCTGGAGAAGGGAGTGGAGCACAAGTGCTGTGGGGAGAGGCTGAGGGAGCTGGGGGTGTTTGTGCTGGAGAAGAGGAGGCTGAGAGGTGACCTCAGCACTGTCTGGAAGTGCCTGAAGGGAAGTTGTGGCCAGGTGGGGGTTGGTCTCTTCTCCCAGGCACTCAGCAATAGGACAAGGGGGCACGGGGGGCTCAAGCTCTGCCAGGGGAAATTGAAGTTGGAGATGAGAAAAAACTTCTTTGCAGAGAGAGTGCTCAGGGATTGGAATGGGCTGCCCAGAGAGGGGGTGGATTCCCCATCCCTGGAGGTTTTTCAAGTGAGCTTGGCCGTGGCACTGAGTGCCATGATCTGGTGACGGGACTGGAGTTGGCCCAAGGGTTGGACTTGATGATCTCGGAGGTCTTTTCGGGCAAACTGAGTCTCCTTGTTGAGGTTTTCAGAGGCAGCATCAGCAGGAGAGAGGTGGAATCCCACCATCACCGCAAACAAGATTATAAACCAGAATCTCCTCTTCTGGGGGAAGTGCCACAAACAACAAGGTTTTGATGCTCTCTGTCAGGTTCTCCTGTTTTCTTCAGGTGGAATAGAGTGTTTCTTTCCAAAGAAATATAGAAAATATGCAGGAGAATAACAGTCTCTCCCACTCAGCACTCCTTTTTTTTGTCACCTTATGGTGGTTGTTCCCCTGCCTTGAAGCTGAGGGAGGGGGGAGCATTGGGATGTCACTCACCTGGGACCTGTTTCTTTGCTTGTCTCCTCCTCCTTTACACACCACTCAGTGCTTGTCCTGTGGCTCTTGGCCAGACAAGGAATTTGGTATTCAGAACTTGGGAAGTTTGACTGTCCTTGGTCTAATTGGTTTGTTAAGCACAGGGGAGCTCAGATCACAGTTCAAATGGCTGTAATTTGAGTGAACTGGAGACAACGGGAGAGGATTAAGGAGCAAAATTGTGTCTCTTATTTCAGACCCGAAAAAATAACTATTCAATTTGAGTTGAATATTTAATTTTCAGAATGTGAGGGTTAGGTATTTATATGGGCTTGGCAGAGAGTTCATCAGTTGTAAGACTGTGCCGAGAGTTCTTCACGTGCTGAGATCAATGCTTGGAGTCGAGCACGACTTTCAGGAAATTCTCCTCTGAACAAATAATTGGCCTCAACAAAGAAGTGACTAGGGAAGATTTAGTTGCTTTTTTTTTTTTTTTTTGTAGGAGGTCCTCTTTAATAGTCTTCTGGCCTTAATCCTGTGGCTATCTATAAAATTTTGGAGGTGGCATTTTTTGGAGAGGGGAACTGCAAGTGTCTTCCTTCCATTTCCCAGGCTAAGAGCTTTGCTGGAGGAGATCCATCTCCATGGCTCCAGCTCCACAAATGGGCATGGTGGAAATGCAAACACCAGAATACCAGGGGGGTTCAAAATAATGCAGTCTGGGGTGGCTTTTCTCTCCCTCCTGGCAGCAGATGTTGGAGTCCAGGTGTGTGACACGCAGTGGGCTGGAGCACGTGCTGCATCCCCCGAAGTCCTGGGGTTGTTTTCATGCTTTTAGTGGAATTGTGCAAGGCATGGCTGAGGGACAAAATAATTCTTTGCCCATCTGAGATGGGTAAATGAGGTATTTTATCTTTTTTTTTCCCAATTTTAATATTGTATGCCTGCATCTGTTCCAATAAGGGAAAAACAATGCTAATTGGAACGTTTGGAGGGGTTTGGAGTAAATGAGAACAAACATTACCAGGATGAGAAATTTAAAGGGAATTTGGTCAAAATGCTAGTGATGGTTTTAGTTTAAATATCTGAATTTAGGGACTTAAAGCAGTGGTTTTACTTGGCTTAGACTGGTGAGAGTAAAAGACAGTTGATGGCTGATTTCTGCTGAGCTTGCAGGGCAGTGTGAGAGCATCGAATCACTGAGGTTGGAAAAGCCCTCTGGGATCATCGAGTTCAACCACCCCCCAGCACTGCCAGGGCACCACTGACCCACGTCCCCACGTGCCACAGATACACATCCTTTAAATCCCCCCAGGGATGGGAACTCCACCACTGCCCTGGGCAGCTGTGCCAGGGCAGGACAACCCTTTGGGAAGAAATATTTCCTAATATCCCATCTAAACCTGCCCTGGTGCAACTTGAAGGCAGGGCTGGGCTGCTCCAGCCTGAAAGAAGTCAGTTTGTAGCAGGTTGGTCTGTGTTGGGTCCAGTCCTGTTTAACATCTTTAGTGATGATTTAGATGAGGGGATTGAGTCCATCAGCAGCAAATTTGCTGATGACACCAAGTTGGGAGGGAGTGTCGACCTGCTGGAGGGCAGGAGGGCTCTGCAGAGGGATCTGGAGAGACTGGAGAGATGGGCTGATTGCAATGGGATGGAGTTCAACAAGGCCAAGTGCAGGTCCTGCCCTTTGGCCACAACAACCCCTGCAGCAGCACAGGGTGGGCACAGAGTGGCTGGANCTCAGCACTGTCTGGAAGTGCCACATCAGGGAAGTTGTGGCCAGCTGGGGGTTGGTCTCTTCTCCCAGGCACTCAGCAATAGGACAAGGGGGCATGGGGGGCTCAAGCTCTGCCAGGGGAAATTGAAGTTGGAGAGCAGAAAAATTTCTTTGCAGAGAGAGTGCTCAGGGATTGGAATGGGCTGCCCAGAGAGGGGGTGGATTCCCCATCCCTGGAGGTTTTTCAAGTGAGCTTGGCCGTGGCACTGAGTGCCATGATCTGGTGACGGGACTGGAGTTGGCCCAAGGGTTGGACTTGATGATCTGGGAGGTCTTTTCCAACCCAATTGATTCTGTGATTCTGTGATTCTCTGATGGCATAGGCAGTGCATCAAAGCCATGTAGCTTTGTCCTTGCTTGCTGTCCCATCAGTGTCTGTGACCTGGGGGGTGTGAGAAGGTGTCAGATTAGCAGATCCCTGCTGGCACCAGGTCCTTCCCATCCAACCACCAGCTGCTTCCAGGGAGCACCAAACTGAGCTCTTTCTGCTGCTGGGGGATGTGCTGAGGTCCCCCACAGCCATGGGTGCATTTTCTGCACAAGTGTATTTAGGATTTTAAAAGGTTTTGGCTGAGAGCTTGCTGTGCAGAGCAAAGGGACACAGAAGCACCATAATGCTGACTCCAAACTCCTTTGAAGTCTGGGCAAAGGTCATGTTTACCTGTGGGTTTTTTTCATTTTGGCCTATTTCTTCATGCCTGCCCTTTTTCTCCTCTAGCATGAAGGCTTGTGCTTGTTTGGTTCTCATACTGAACACCTTTAGATCAACCAGAGAAAAACACATTGTGTTCACCAACATTTCATTTATTCCTTCTGTGTCTGCTTCTTTCTGACGGCCCCTTGGTAGGCAAGGGGTTAACAACATCCTCGTGGTTCTTCCAGTTACCCCATCAGGGCTGTTCAAAAATTAGCTCTCCCCACTTACAGCACCATAATTAGGATCCAGGAGTTGTGGGGAATGATTTCACAAAGTGACTTGGTGTACTCGCCCGTGCACCCCAGGGAGCCAGGCAATTATGCATACATAATTCTACTCTTTGAATATTTTCTCTTTCTCTGCATAATTTCTCTCTATTCATCTTTCCAGTGTCCTTCTGAGATAAACTTAGAAGTCTCAGCTTTCAGAATTTAAAAAAAGCTCCTGTGCCTGCATGTGCACTGTTTGCATTCAAACCAGCAGCCTGTCCCTGGGCTGCAGCAGAGGGTGAGGCTGGGCCAGGGGCTGGTGGAGCCCCCCAGGGACTCAGCACATCCCCGCTGGCTGGGGAGGGATCATAACATGCAATCATGGAATTGTTCAGGTTGGAAAAGCCCACTAAGCCCACGGAGTCCAGCTGTTCCCCCAGCACTGCCAAGGCCACCACTGACCCATGTCCCCAAGTGCCACATCCACATGGCTTTTAAATCCTCCCAGGGATGGGGCCTCCACCCACCACTGCCCTGGGCAGCTGTGCCAGGGCTGGATAGACCTTATTGTGAAGAAATTTTCCTTAATATCCAACCTAAACCTGTCCTGGTGCAACCTGAGGCTGTTCTCCCTGTGCCCTGGAGCAGAACCTGAACCCCTCCAGCTCCCCCCTCCTGGCAGGGAGTTGTAGAGAGGGAGAATCATAGAATGGATTGGGTTGGAAAAGACCTCCGAGATCATCAAGTCCAACCCTTGGGCCAACTCCACTCCCTTTACCAGATCATGGCACTCAGGGCCACAGCCAAGCTCACTTGAAAAACCCCCAGGGATGGGGAATCCACCCCCTCTCTGGGCAGCCCATTCCAATCCCTGAGCACTCTCTCTGCAAAGAAGTTTTTTCTGCTCTCCAACTTCAATTTCCCCTGGCAGAGCTTGAGCCCCCCGTGCCCCCTTGTCCTATTGCTGAGTGCCTGGGAGAAGAGACCAACCCCCACCTGGCCACAGCTTCCCTTCAGGGAGTTCCAGACAGTGCTGAGGTCCCCCCTGAGCCTCCTTTTCTCCAGGCTGAGCCCCCCCAGCTCCCTCAGCTGCTCCTGCTGCTCCATTCCCTTCCCAGCTCCATTCCCTTCCCTGGACACTCTCCAGCCCCTCAGTGTCCTTCCTGTTGTGAGGAGCCCCAAACTGAGGATTCAAGGGGCTCCTCCAGCAGTGCCAGCACAGGGCTGGGCACTGCCCTGCACACAAACACTCAGGTTCAGACCTCTCCACCTCCGTGGGTGCCCCAGGATAACTATGGAGATGCTCCTTTCAGTGCAGGTGTGTTGTGGTTCTGACACCCTGTTTGGGCTGTTGTCACTGAATTCCTGGTGAGCAAAGCCCAAGGAAGTGTGGCATCTTCCTCCTGCTGCAGTCAGTTTATCTCTATAAACTTGCTGTTGACATGATGCAATTTCTCCTGGCTGCAGAGTAGCTGTAGAGCAGCAAAGTTATGATAAAAGACAACTTGTTGAAGGGATTCTTTGTCATACTCCCAATTCATCTCCAATTCCTTTTTTTCCCTGGTGCCAGGAGTGTGCTGATGCTTTGCAATTATACCTACACTTGATGCCTATTCCTTCCTTTTTTCCCCTCCCTTTCTTTCTGATTCAAGTTCCCCATTCATTCTCTCTTTCTTTTAGCTTCTTCTTTTTTTTTTTTTTATTTCATCCACCACCTTCTCAAGGCCCTGAAGCTGTAACTGCTTTACTGTGGTCTGAGGAAAAGCTACAGTTCTACTTCCCAAAGAAAGCTCATTGTGTGGTGCCATAAAAAAGGTTTAAACAACACAAGGGAATAAAGGCACCTCATTTCTCTGAGAGTTTTTCTCTTCTTTTCCTTTCTTATTTTTTAAAGAATTATACATAAGCTTCTAGGAAAGGGCAGAAATGTCTCCTGCTTCTCTCTAGTTGTGCCTGTCAGGCTGTGAAATTCTGAGGAAATCTGCTTTTTCCATGGGAGCTTGAAAGCTGGACCACCCCACCTCCAAACCTTTGCTGTTCTCTGCATTACTCTCATAAGCCTAACAAAAAAATCCTCAGATTGTTCCCAAACAGCACAGAATCAAAGTTTACAAGGCAGTAGTGTAATTACTTGCTTTCTTTTTTTGGTACCAGTTTATTGCAATCTTATGTAAGACACTCCAGCACGTTCAAGGAGGCCTTTTTAGCAGCGAGAGCTCAGCTCTTCCACTCTCAGCAGAGTGACTGGAGCCTGGCAGCAGGACTGGCACGGGTTTGGATCCTGCCCCAGTCCTGTGCAGAGGCCCTGGCTGGGCCAGAGCCAGCCCTGCTGGACCCCTCTCAGCCCCCAAGCCCCTGGGCCATGTTGCACCCACCTCGCTCCTGGGTGCAGCCAAAAAGGCACCATTTTTGACTGATTAATTGATTGATTGATTGATTGATGTGGCTGTGATTTTTTAAAAAATTAAAATAATTTAAAATTATATATTTATAGTATATGTTTTATATATAGGTATTTGATATCTGTTTTGTATATTTATGTTATTTATTTTAATTTCATTATTGAGGTGATTATCATCATGATCGTTATTACCACTATTAGCATCATTCCTATTCTTTTCCATCATCATCATCATCCTCACCCCATTCCCTGCTGGCTGGGTCTCCCCCAGCTGTGCTGCTGCTGCCTGAGGTGCTGAGAATGAAGGGCAGAGCTGCCTCCTGCTTTGCCACTGGACATCTTTATCCCCAGGGATTCCCTCCTGGAACTGTGTGAAAGAGCAGGCCTTGACCCCTGCCCAACACGTGGCACTGAGAGGGAAAAAGGAGCAAAGAGGGAATTTTGTCAGGTCTTCCCATCTCTGCTCAGCATATCCATGATGGCATTGTGCTGTTTAAATAAAACGGATTTTAAATTCAGATTTCTTTTCTCTCCTGATGTGACTGATTGCTGCTGGAGCATTGCTGGTTGTGGACAGTGAATATCCACCAGTCCCACTTCCCAGTTTTGCTACTTTTCCAGTGTTTTCTTTTGCACTCGGACAGCTGAAGGAGCTGGGGAGCTCAGCCTGGAGAAAAGGAGGCTCAGGGGGCACCTTCTGGCTCTGCAATCCCTGCCAGGAGGGGGAGCTGGGGGGAGTTGGGCTGTGCCCCAGGGCACAGGGACAGGAGGAGAGGGAACAGCCTCAGGCTGGGCCAGGGGAGGTGTAGGTTGGATATTTGGCAGAATTACTTCCCTGAAAGGTTTGTCCAGCCCTGACACTGCTGTCCAGGGCAGCGCTGCAATCACTGTCCCTGGGGAGGTTTCAAAGATGTGCAGATGTGGCATTTGGGGACTGGGGTTAGTGCTGGCCTTGGCTGTGCTGGGGGAATGATTGAACTTGAAGATCTTAAAGGGCTTTTCCTGCCTAAACGATTCTCTGATTTTATGACTTCAAATGACATTGTGGATTTGGTGTAACTTAAATGCAGAAGGCAGAAGTTCAAACAAAACAGCTCTTTTAATTGAAGCTAATAAAGGGGAAACATTTATTTTGCTCACAGCTATGTTAAACAAAGCTTTTCTTAAGCCTGAAGTTGTACCTAAACCTAATTGTGTTTCCATGTGAACATTTATTCCTATTTCTGTTTGTGCTCTGCTTCCCCAATAAACAGGCAGAGTGCAAGAGCAGGAATGTTCCTGCCTTGCAAAGACAGTTCTGCAGTGAAATGAAAAGTTTTATTTCCAGTAATGCCGGAAACAGTGATAGTTATTTCAGTAAAAACACAGGGAAAGTCACCCCCTGTATTCTGCCTTGGGGAGGCCACACCTGGAGTGTTGTGTTCAGTTCTGGGCCCCTGAGTTGAGGCAAGAGATTGAGGGGCCGGAGCGGGGCCAGAGAAGAGCAACGAGGCTGGAGAAGGGAGTGGAGCACAAGTGCTGTGGGGAGAGGCTGAGGGAGCTGGGGGTGTTTGTGCTGGAGAAGAGGAGGCTGAGAGGTGACCTCAGCACTGTCTGGAAGTGCCTGAAGGGAAGTTGTGGCCAGCTGGGGGTTGGTCTCTTCTCCCAGGCACTCAGCAATAGGACAAGGGGGCATGGGGGGCTCAAGCTCTGCCAGGGGAAATTGAAGTTGGAGAGCAGAAAAATCTTCTTTGCAGAGAGAGTGCTCAGGCATTGGAATGGGCTGCCCAGAGAGGGGGTGGATTCCCCATCCCTGGAGGTTTTTAAGGTGAGCTTGGCCGTGGCACTGAGTGCCATGATCTGGTAAAGGGACTGGAGTTGGCCCAAGGGTTGGAGTTGATGATCTTGGAGGTCTTTTCCAACCCAATCCATTCTATGATTCTATATTGACATCCTTGGTACATACAGTGTATATAAGTGTCTCCTGTAAAGACAGGAGCAGTCTGGTTTGAAAGTTGGGAAATGATGGAGAGTTTGTGGTTTGATGGGGAGGAAAGCCCAGGTGGATTTACTGCAGCCTCTCACCTGCCCATGAACACCTCCCTTCCTGTCTGCACAGGAGCTGCAGAGCTGTTGTTGAGAGCTAAACCACAGTAATTAATCTGTGCATAGAGATGCCATGACCTGAGCTGAGTTTCTGTGATTTCTCCTACTTTTCATCCTGGTTTCTCCAGCAAGACCTGAGCCAGCTTCATAATTGGCTCTTCTCAGTGAGAAATAATTTGAGAAAAGCAGGCCCAAGGAGTTGGCGTTGGGACATGCAATCCCAACCACTCCATCCATGGACTCATCACTCCCTGTGCTCCTGAGGGGTTTGGAGGCTCCAGGGGGAAGCTCCACCTTTGGCAGAGGAGGTGCCAGTGTGCACTGAGATGTGTTATTTGGACACAGGGGCTACTTTTGCCATTGCATCCTGCAGGAAAAGCACTTGACTCGTGCAATGAGGCATTAAAAACAATAAACCAAAACAAATTCCTAAGTTGGCTGGCTTGGAAAAATTCAGTAACTTGGTGTTTCACCTTTGAAAAAAGACTTGGTCATTTAATGAATTAAGTACCACAAAGCTTTCTCTTGCAGCCCTCTATTTATTGGTAATGAAAATGGAGAATTTAGCCTTGGAAAGGAGAAGAAATAATGTTAACAGCTTAAGTCTAGAATTTCCCTCTGAAGATGCCCTTAACTTTGTGGTTTTGTTGGTCCCTCCTCCTTCCAAACCAGCTCCAAACTCATGGTGGGTAAATGGATTGTCTTCAGCTTTGGTTCCACATGAGCCTAATGAGGCAGACCCAGAGTGGAGTTTCTCTTCCTACCTGGGCACAGGGACTTGCCCAGGCTGGTGACACGTGTGCGGATCAGGAATCTGTGCAGCTTTGGCCAGGATTGCCCAGCATTGCCAATCTGGAGTCTGTGGAGCACTTTGGATGCTGCATCTTGGCAACGGAGGGCTGTGACAGATGCTCACTCTTTGTTTTTCCCGGTATAAATACGGTTGGGCTCTTGGAGGTGCTGGTTATTATTAGCCCCATCATTCCAGGCTTTTCCAGGACAAAGTGCCTCTGCCTGGGAGGGAGTGTCAGCCACATCTCCTTCCCTCGTGACAGGGGAGACACTGAGGGGCTGGAGCATGTCCAGGGAAGGGAATGGAGCTGGGAAGGGGCTGGAGCAGCAGGAGCAGCTGGGGGGGCTCAGCCTGGAGAAAAGGAGGCTCAGGGGGGACCTTCTCACTCTGCAACTCCCTGATAGGAGGGAGGGGTCAGGCTCTGCTCCAGGGAACTGGGACAGGAGAGGGAATGGCCTCAGGCTGTGCCAGTGGAGGGATAGGTTGGGCATCAGGAGGAATTTCTTTATGGAAAGGGCTGTCAGGCACTGGAAGGGGCTGCCCAGGGAGGTTTGGAGTCCCCATCCCTGAAGGTGTTCAAACAACAAGTGAATGTGGCTCTTCCTGATCCTGTTTGGTGGGCACAGTGGTGTTCAGGGAAGGTTGGACTCAATGATCTTGGAGGTCTTTCCAACCTTAAGGATTCTGTGATTCTCCCTCTGGCATCTCCATTGGATCAGCCCAGGATCCTGGACTGCCAGCTCTTTGGCTGCCTTCAGAACCGTGTTCCTCCCGCTTTTTCCCGATGGTGCACATTCCCAGGAGGCTGTAAGGTTTCCTCTGTTCTCTGGGGCAGTCCTGGCACAAGTGTGACCCACGAGAGACGTGGCATTCTGGCTGTGGACAGACCCCTTCCTCCACAGCCTACCTGGCAGAGGGAAACCTCCTCCTGGCATTCCCCCAGACACAGCCTGCCTGTATCCAGCAGCTCCACAGCCACGTGGGGTTGTGTGTGGCATAAATAGTCTTTCACAATACGCTTCCATTATCTGAACTTGCACGACCTATTTCTGCTGTGCTCTCTCACAGTTGGTGGGAGGCAGAGCGCGTTGTTTGCTTCATCACCTTGTTTGCTTAACTTCGAGCTGACACAGTATTTAAATAGAGCATCTCCCTGTGCATGGCTTGTCTATCCAGGCATTTGTTCCCCTTGGTGTTACTCTCCTCCTCCTCCTCCTCACATTCCCCTGCCTGTGTTGTAGCACCTGTTGCTTTTTGCCACAAATGAGACCGTAAAATTTTCACGGTGGGGATAAACTGTGCCCGTGTGACTCTGGGCATTGCAGGGCTGGGTCATGCCTGGGGTCTGAGGGCACCAGGGGTGGCAGCAGGGCAGTGATGCAGAGAGCCAACATGGGGAGATAGTCATGGCTGTCTGCTCTTTTGAACCCAGACAGTGTTGTGAAACAACATCAGTGCCATGAGAAAGTTGTTGCTTTGGTTCCTGAAATGCCATTTAAGTGAGGTCCTGGCTGGAGCCTTCTGGCTGGGAGGTTGTTGCCTGTGATGCTGGTGGGAGTGCTGATGCTCTGCTGTGTGTGCCTCTGCCTCTGAACACGTGTCTGTGTTTGGTGTAGGCTGGGCTGGGAGTCCAACAGCCCTCTGGGTTTGGAAAGTAGGATGGCAGTGCCTGTGAATAGCCATTTACCATCTCACTTTGCCCAGTGCAGCCTTCACTGCCGGCAGCAGTTCTGCAGCAGGAGGGGAAGGAGCCAGGCAGCACTTCCCCCCTTCCCACAGGCTCTGGGGCATAGAGGGAAGTTCTGGGAGTTCTGGGAATATTGAGCCTGCTGCACACATACCTCCCCTGAGGAGACTGGCTGGGAGAGTTGGGAGTGTTCAGCCTGGAGAAGGCTCTGGGGACACCTTAGGGCCCCTTCCAGTGCCTAAAGGAGCTCCAGAAGAGCTGGAGAGGGACTTGGGACAATGCATGGAGGGACAGGACAAGGGGAATGGCTTCCCATTGCCAGAGGGCAGGGATAGATGGGATATTGGGAAGGAATTCCTCCCTGTGAGGGTGGGCAGGCCCTGGCACAGGGTGCCCAGAGAAGCTGTGGCTGCCCCATCCCTGGGAGTGTCCCAGGCCAGGTTGGACAGGATTTGGAGTGACCTGGGCTGGTGGGAGGTGTCCCTGCCCATGGCAGGGGGTGGAATGGGAGGAACATTTAAGGTCCCTTCCAACCCAAACCAGTCTGGGATTCTGTGGCTCACCATCAGGGGAATTTCTCTTCCCTGCCTGTATTCTGTGTAATGTGGACACTGATACTCAGGATAGTCCAAAGGGAGGCAAACCAAAGTCCCTTTTTTATCACAATAATCTTTGATTAAGATCATTACAGCAACTAGTAGCAGCACTGCTGGTAACACTGAGTTGGTATTTCTGTCTCACAGGCTCACTGTTCAAGCTGTCAGCCCAGATGCAATTTAAAAAAAAAAACATTAAAAAATAACAGAAAACCAAAAATGGTTTTCATCCATGTAGCCATTTTAGAGCTGTATTTTTAAAAAGTGGAATCTAACTTACTGGGGAATATTTTTATGGATGATACAAGATTTTAAAGAAAAATCTCCTGTGCATCTTCAGTTTTTCTTTAGCTTGTCTTGTGAGGCAATGCTTGTGTGTGCAGAAGGGACCTTTGGCAGGGAATTGGGACCAACCACAGCTACTCTTTAAGTACTGTTTTCATTTGCCTTCAGAAACTGGTTTTTGCTTACTTTGAACCTCTTTGAACTATAACAATGTAGTGTCTTGCATATTTGCATTTTCAAGCAATGGTGACATCCTGCAGATAAATGAGAACTGGAGCCATTCCCTGCTGTGAGTGGGTAAGGGTGGACATGGGGGGAAATAGGGACAGACTAGTAAAAGATAAGGAACATGATGAACCCTGAAATGCTCAGAAATTGTAAGACTGGCCTAACTAATGCAATTGAAAAAAATAAATCCTGATTTATTTATTTTATGTTTGTGCTGGTTTTTTGAGTTTCTAAGTCATACTTGGTTTATATTCTCAAGTATTTCTTTGCAGGATAGTGGGTCAGACACATGCTTTTGTTTTAGGTGAGACTGTCAGGTCATCCCTCAACTCCAGGAGCTCAAGCATTTGCAAAGACATCAAACATTCAGAGCTGATTGCACTGGGTGAGCTGGAAGCACTAAATTTAGATCATTTAAAATCCTTCCCTTCTGCAGGGCTGCTGGATTGTTAACTAAGGTGAAAAAACCAGGGAAGTACTTTGAGTTTCAGATTGATAGCATCCTTTTAAAGCTGAGCATAAATCCCACGGTGCTTCACCTCCCTCCCACAATCAGATCCAAAGAGCGAGAGTAACTCTGTCATTTTTATCCCCCAAGCTATCCAAGGAACAGATATCAGGGATCTGTTAATGAAATATTAGCAGATCCATGCCAGGAAAAGCGACAGTAAGAGAAATCTGTGCTGGTAGACGAGGGAGTTGCAGCAGTGACCTGACAAGACTGAGCCAATTCAACCCAGAGATCTGGTTGCTATTGAGAGAAAATATTCCTGGCTCCAAGAAAGGAGGATGAAAACCCTCTAGAATGATGGAGTTGCACCATCTGTGACACCTGCATTCAGTGACGGGCATGGGGGATAATAGACACCGAGACTGTACAGCAAAACATGCGTCATTTACCTTGGAAGAAAGAGGTTTAATTTCTGAAAAGCTCTCAGCACATCTTGAGGTAAATGGGAGCCAAGGACGTTTGTCACCTGGCAGACTGAGACACAGAACCGGACTCATCCCAGCAGGAATAAATCTTCCAGGGCTGCACATGGAAATTTCCTGCTTGTCTGTGGGCTGACTGAGCACGGTGGATTCCTGTGGGGGACTGGCTGGGTTTGGAGAATCACTGTGGAGATGAAAGGTGGAGGGGTGGCCAAAGTCATCACTGTGAGCCCTTTTGGTCCCAGGAAATGCTGCAAAAATCCCTGCCCTGGTTATTTGTTTTCCAGGTGGTTGAGTGGCAGCTCATCAGCATTCCCAGCACAGGGGTGTGGGGTGAGCCCTGGGCTCACCAGCATCCTCTGCAACCCCACCCTTCCCCCAGTGGCTACAGCACCTGTTCTGTGGGTCATGTGGGGTACAACTTTTTACAGGTTATCTCCTTCATACAAACCTCTCTATTAAAGAAAAAAGAGCAGGAGGTGCTTAATATTCTCAGATTTTAAAGGTGTCTTTAGTTGATGTGACCCTTGGAGCTCTTCACCTTGACCTGTGGTTTTCAATCACTCCCACCCTTCCTTGGGTCTGTCTTTCTTTCACAGACTCACAGAATTGTTAAGGTTGGAAAAGACCTCTGAGGTTGCCAAGTCCAGCTGTCAACCAGTGCCACCACCATGCTCACCACTAAACCATGTCCCCAAGTGCCACATCCACTGCCAGAGGTGGTGACTCCATGACCTCCCTGGGCAGCCTTTTCCAGTTGCCTTTTCAGGAAGACATTTTCCCTAACACCCAATGGCAACCTCCCCGGCGTAAGTTGAGGCCAATTCTTCTTGACCTGGGAGCAGAGCCCGACCTGCCCCAGCTCCCACCTCCTGGCAGGGATTGCAGAGAAGGAGAAGATCCCCCCTGAACCTCCTTTTCTCCAGGCTGAGCCCCCCAGCTCCCTGAGCCACTCCTGCTGCTCCAGCCCCTTTCCAGGTCTGTTCCCTTCCCTGGGCACTCTCCAGCCCCTTCCCACCTCCATTCCCTTCCCTGGGCACTCTCCAGCCCCTTCCCAGCTCCATTCCCTGCCCTAGACACTCTCCAGCCCCTTCCCCATCCCCTTCCCTGCCTGGGACACTCTCCATCCCCTTCCCAGCTCCGTTCCCTTTCCCTGGACACTCTCCAGCCCCTTCCCCAACTCCATTCTCTTCCCTGCATGTGCTCCAGCCCCTCAGTGTTTTTAAGTATCGACAAACTTGCAATCAAGCCTTTCAGAGCCCAGTCCAAGCCCTTGGAATGTGGCTCCAGGAGCAGGTGAGGGGCTGGCCAGTCCTGACACCTCCTGTTCTCATTTAGGCAGTGACAGCTCCCACCTCACCGTGCCCAGGCTAAATTGGCTCTCTTTGAAGCAACTCACATTTCTTGGAGTGCAGACTCCTCTCTGCAGCCCTGCACTCGCCACAGCCCATTTATCAGCTGCTGCTGGGAGGGTTGCAGCGAGCCTGGGCCGTGGTGTCGGGTTAGTGAGCAGCCTGGGAGATGTGCCACCGGTGCCGTCCCCATTAACCTCTCAGCGCACCGAGCCAAGAGCCATCACTCCCCATGGCTGCAGGGCTCGTCCTGCTGTGAAAGCAGCCTGTCCCCTGCCCTTTAAATACACTGCCACATGCCAATCCCCATTTTTATGAGCCAGGGTGAAAAAACAGGCTCTGCCTGCAGCGTCATTCACGGCGTCACCTCGCCGTGTAAATACCCAGGAATCCTCCAAGCGATTTGAAGACACTGAGCGAAAGCCTTTTCCCTAAACAAGAGCCATGGGCACAGCTAGAGGGTGATTTTAAGACTTGATTTATGCATTGCTCTGTAGTTTGTTCTTGTCTTTCTTGCCAGGACATAAGGTTGATGTTAGACCCCATGTGGGGTGCTGCATCCAACTCCGGAGTGTCCGGCACAGGAAGGACATGGACCTGTTTGGAGCAAGTCCAGAGGAGGTCACAGTGATGATTAGAGGGATAGAGCTGCTCTGCTGTGAGGAAGGATTGAGAGAGCTGGGCCTGGAGAAGAGAGGGCTCCAGGGAAACCCTGAAGCCCCTTCCAGTACCTTAAGGGGGCTCCAGGAGAGCTGGAAACGGAGTTAGGATAAGGGCCTGGGGTGACAGGACAAGGGGAAATGGCTTCCTACTGCCAGAGGGCAGGGTTAGATGGGATATTGGGAAGGAATTCCTCCCTGTGAGGGTGGGCAGGCTCTGGCACAGTTTTCCCAGAGAAGCTGTGGCTGCCCCATCCTTGGAAGTGTTCGAGGCCAGGTTGGATGGGGCTTGGAGCAACCTGGGATAGTCAGAGGTGTCCCTGCCCCTGGCAGGGGGTGGAACGAGGTGAGCTTTAAGGTCCCTTCCAACCATTATGTTATTCTAACAGTCTGTATTGGTGTCTGGTAGACCACGAGGGAGATCCTCTCCCATTCTTCAGTCAGGAAATAATCTCCACTGCCCCAGCAGAAAGCTGCCAGTGACACAACCTGCTGTGTGTGCCCACCTGGGGCTGTGGCAGCACAAGCCCAGCCATCACTCTTTGTCCCCACCATGGTCACCCTCCATGCTGGAGCTCCCAAAGCTCTCATGTTGTAACTGCATTTTTTTCAGCAAAGAGGAGATTTGATCAATTCCTGCTTCGCAATTGTGTGGGTGGAGCTCAACAAAGATCCTGGGCCACGGCAAAGGTTTTGGTTCCTTCCCACCCTCCCCAGCAGAGGCTCAGCCTGTCCCTGCTTTCCCTGCAGCCTCCATCCCCCCCAGCTCCTGCTCCTGCTCCCAGAGGCAGAGTCACTGATTTGCTGCAAATCAAACGCCCGCACATCATTTGCTTTAAGCGAGATACCTTTGAAACGGTTTCTACAGACTGAATTTGTAATGCACATTTGGGAACACTTTTTTCCCACCATTATCAGCCCTAATGAAATCCCAGGTCATTTTTAGGCAGCCTGTTATCTCTGTGATCTGGAGCTCTGCACTAATTTCGTGGAGTCTAAATCTTGCCAATGAACTTTCTCCTCGTGCGGTGAGCGCGGCGTTTCCTCGGCACAGATCCCTGAGGCTCTGCAAGAGCAAACCCCAAGCTCTTCTGGGCAGCAGTTACTCAGGGCACTTTCTACCCATGTCTTTGGTTTTAAAAGCTTTTCCTGTGTGGTTTGAATGCCTCTTGGCTTTCAGCCCCATTCCCACCTTGGCCTTCTGGTCATAGGGATTTTGGAGTTATTTCCTTTTTTGTGCACATGTCTGCAGTTCTCTCCATCAGCAAATCATGAATCACAGAATGGTTTGGGTTGAAAGGGACCTTAAAGACCATCTCATTCCAACCCCCTGTCGTGGGTGGGGACACCTTCACAGAATCACTGATTCACAGAATCCTTAGAGTTGGAAAGGACCTCTGGACATCATCCAGTCCCACGCCCCTGCCCAGGCAGGGTCACCTGGAGCAGGTGACACAAGCATGTGCCCGGGTGGGTTTGAATGACTCCAGAGATGAGACTCCATGCCCTCCCTGGGCAGCTGTTCATTCCAGTGCTCTGCCACCCTCAACATAAAGAAGTTCTTTCTCATGTTGAGGTGGAACTTCCTGTGTTTTAGTTTGTGGCCATTGCTACTCGTCCTGTCAGTGGGCACTGCCAAAAGGAGCCTGGCACCATCCTCTTGGCACCTGCCTTGGAGATACTTACACATAGTGATGAGATCCCCTCTCAGTCTTCTCTTCTTCCACAAGCTGTGCCCGAGGAGGTTTAGGTTGGACATTAAGAAGAAATTATTCGCAGAAGTGTGATTAGATGTTGTTGTGGAGCCCCTGGAGGTGTTCACAATGAGTGAGTGGCACTCAGTGCTCTGGGCAGTGTGACAAGGTGGGGGTGGGTCACAGGTTGGACACTAATCTCAGAGGTCTCTTCCAGCCTAAATGGTTCTGTGATTCTGCCACCAGGATGTGTGGGCTTGAGCTTTGAGCAGAGGCTGCTCTCCATGCAGGTTTCTGGTTCTGTGCAGGATCTTGGTGGCTTTGCAGAGCTACCTGAAGCAGTGACACTTTGTGCTGTGTCTCCTACTGCCCAGTCCTTGTATGACATAAAAAAGACTGTACAGAGGAGCTGCTCAGGTCCTTGTTCTTAAAGGTAAGTCCTGAAGAGTGAGTGATTCAGTGTAGATGTTCCTTAACTCAAAAGATACACTTTGGTGCATGTATGAACAGAGCTCTGCTTTGTCCCCAGACACCATCCCTGTCACCTAATTTGATTTAAATGAGGTTAAATAAAACCTGCAGGTGTTTTACTGGACTTCCATCAAATTGTTCAACAATAGCACCACTTATGGTGTGTAGAAATATGTCTTTACACTCTCCAAGTGCAAGTAATTTATCAACAAGTGGTCCTTGTCCCTGTACCGTGGCAAGTCTCTGTGAAATCTGCTTTCTGGAGCAGGCTGTGGTTTATTCAACATGTTACAAATATGCCATGCTTTTTAAATGTTAAGATGCCTGAGAATGAAAAGGAAGTGTGTGTTCTGGAATAATTTGTGAAGAGAAAGCTCTCCGTTGTGCAGACACTCCTTGAAATTAATAGCTCTGCATTAAATGTGTTCTTGAACTTGGCGATGGACTTTGACTTCATCCATTGTGGAGGAGATTTCACCAGTTTAAGGCAAAGGTGTGGACAGAGGTCTGGGTGGTTTATCCTTCATATCCACCTTTGTGTTTTCCAGCCAGTAAAGGAGACATTGTCCCCTTTCCCTCTTTACCTGTTGGTTAGGACAGTCAGTAATTGGAACACCCTCTGGCATATGGGAGGCACGTTCTTCTGCCAGAAGGCTTTTAATCCACATCTCCTGTTTCCTCTGTGCTTGCTGGTGCCTTTCTCACATGGACAACGTGGATGCAGCATGACCTGTCCCCAGGCAGGGTCCTGCCCCTCTGCCCCACACACTGAACCCAAACAACCACAGCTTGGTTGGCCCCTGGCAGTGACTGGGACCAGCCTTGGGTTGTGTCCCTGCTTGGAGTCTGAGGGATGATTTTGAGTTTATCCAACTGAAACTTTTTAATTTTATTTTATTATAAACCTGAACTCATGAGTGGAAACATCAGACAACACACTTTTCCAAGCGTGCTTCACAGTGTGATCAGTCTCCATGATGGGGGGATTTCTTACCTTGGAGTGGGACTTGGTGCCCCAGACCCCTGTGGGAGGTGCTGGCGTCTCACCTGCCAGTGCAGAAGGGATGGAGATGTCCCTGGTCAGGACAGGGGATGAAGACACAGTCTCTCCTTGCAGGCTGTCAGGAAACAGAGGAGATGATCCTCCCCAAAGCACTGTCAGTTTAGAGCTGGGGAAGGCAGAGCTGCCCAGGGTTTGAGGTCAGACAGTGGCACCCACGTGCTCAGGGCAGACCCTTCACTCTCTTGTTGCAAAGCCCTGTCTCTCCCTTGTCTCCAGTAAAAGGATTTAGAGGCAACTTGGCATAAGAGGAATTTTAAATCTTATTTTGTGTCTGACAAAGTTTCCTTGGAGAGATACCTTTATTTTTCAGCTGGATGAGTTGCCTTTCCCGGGTACTGCTGATACTCACTGTTCAAGACCCAGGGCTGGGAGTGGTGTGTGCCCATGTGGGGCAGGCACCTGCAGCCTAGGGATGGCCCTGCCCACCACAAAACCACCTGCTCCTCTGAAATTCCTAAACTCTGGACCCACACACTGCAAAAGGCAACAAAACCAGGGAGGCTGCAGATTCCCAGGCAGGCAGGATGAAGGTCCCAGAGCAGGGAGCCTCAGCTCAGCATTCCCTGATGGCTCTCAGTTTTCTGTCTCAGCATTGATGTTATTTTAATACAGTTCCATGGCTGGAGTTGCTGTGATTAGCAGAGCAATTTGCAGCACGTTCTTCAAAATTGCCAATCAATTTGAGCTCAAAATAGATGGGAGCTGCTGCCCAAAAAAGCACTGAATGGTTCCTAAAGTCTGAACAGGATTTGAGGTGCCTCTATGATGTGTGGGATCCCCAAGCTCCTGCCTTGCACCCCTTTTAATTGCAGAGTGGTGAGTAAGTTTGTTAAGGCTAAAAGGGGATAAGGTGGTGCAGGGATTTTGTTAAACCCCTTGAAGTTGGCTCTGTCTCCTTGAGCTGCCACGGGATGTGAAGGTCACATCCTTTCCACCTCCTTTTATCCCAGCAGTAGGCCTGGCTTTGGGAGCTTTAGAGGTAAGGTTTAGAAGAGAAGAGACTTTCTGCTCCTTTAGATAATAAATGTGCACCGTGGTCATCCTCTAACACTGACTTGGAGGGTGGGATTAGCTGGATTTTGCCCAGCTCAGGCCGATCGCGTTGGCAGCGGCTGCTGGAGCTGCGAGTGCCACGGGGTACAGATGGCACCGTGCAGGCACATGGAGGACACTGCTCCTCCCTCATGATGTTCCTGCTGCCAAGCAAGAGCCCGTGGGCTCCATTTTCCTTTGTATTTCCCCTTTCTTGGCTGTGTGCAGGGCCCTGTGAAGAACATCACACAGTGCTCTGTTTGGGGAGTGCAGATTTTGGGTTGGGGAGCACCAGGTGCCCACCCATCATGTGCATCCTTCTCATGGCAACTGAGATGTGCTGCCCCTTGGTTAGCCCTTTACCCAGGGACCTCCACAAGGGTGGTCATAGAATCATAGAATGGATTGGGTTGGAAAAGACCTCCAAGATCATCAAGTCCAACCCTTGGGCCAACTTCAGTCCCTTTACCAGATCATGGCACTCAGTGCCACGGCCAAGCTCACCTGAAAAACCTCCAGGGATGGGGAATCCACCCCCTCTCTGGGCAGCCCATTCCAATCCCTCAGCACTCTCTCTGCAAAGAAGTTTTTTCTGCTCTCCAACTTCAATTTCCCCTGGCAGAGCTTGAGCCCCCCGTGCCCCCTTGTCCTATTGCTGAGTGCCTGGGAGAAGAGACCAACCCCCACCTGGCCACAACTTCCCTTCAGGCACTTCCAGACAGTGCTGAGGTCACCTCTCAGCCTCCTCTTCTCCAGCACAAACACCCCCAGCTCCCTCAGCCTCTCCCCACAGCACTTGTGCTCCACTCCCTTCTCCAGCCTCGTTGCTCTTCTCTGGCCCCGCTCCAGCCCCTCAATCTCTTGCCTCAACTCAGGGGCCCAGAACTCAACACAACACTCAAGGTGTGGCCTCCCCAAGGCAGAGTCCAGGGGAAGGCTCACTGCCCTGGGCCTGCTGGCCACGCTACTTTGGATCCAGGCCAGGATGCCATTGGCCTTCTTGGCCACCTGGGCACACTCTTGGCTCCTCTTGAGCTTCCTGTCCCTCAGTCCCCCCAGGTCCCTTTCTGCCTGGCTGCTCTCCAGCCACTCTGTGCCCAGCCTGGAGCGCTGCAGGGCTTGGGGTGGCCAAAGGGCAGGACCTGCACTTGGCCTTGTTGAACTCCATCCCATTGCAATCAGCCCATCCCTCCAGCCTGTGCAGGTCCCTCTGCAGAGCCCTCCTGCCTTCCAGCAGGTCGACACTCCCTCCCAACTTGGTGTCAGCAGCAAATTTGCTGCTGATGGACTCAATCCCCTCATCTAAATCATCACTAAAGATGTTAAACAGGACTGGACCCAACACAGACCCCTGGGGAACACCACTGGTGACCAGCTGGACACAGCTCCATTCACCAGCACTCTCTGGGCCCGGCCCTCCAGCCGCTCCTGACCCAGCAGAGGGTACACCTGTCCAAGCCATGGGCTACCAGCTTTTCCAGCAGTATATTATGGGAGACAGTGTCAAAGGCCTTGCTGAAGTCCAGATAGACACACCCACAGCCTTCCCCTCATCCACCAGGTGGGTCACCTGATTGTAAAAAGAGATCACGTTGGTCAGACAGGACTTGCTTTAAACCTTTGCATGTGTTTGAGGGTCAGGGTGACATGGGTGGGTGACAGCAGGGACATGAGCAAAGCCCACCCAAAAGGAGAGGCTCGAGGGGCAGCCTTTTGCAAACTCTAGTGTGTGTAGTGGTCACCTGTGTCTCTTCAGGGACAGCAGATATGGTCACACTCCTCATGGAAGAGCCAGATCCCTGCTCCAAGCCCATTTGATCCGAGGGAGGCTGGTGGTGGTGCCAGCTGTACCACACAACTGCTGGGCAGAGTTTGCCTTGTGGGACTGGACGTCATGTCATTGAAGAGCAAACCCTGTTCTCAGCCATGGCAGGATCTGCTGGATGTTCCAACAGATTCCTTTTGATCACAGATGATGAGTTCTCCAGGATCTGGTCTTGGTTTTCTGGGGGAATCAGTATGAACCCATGGATTCTTCCGTCAGCTGGCATTTAATAGGTTGTTTTCTATTAGGTTTTGACTTTGCCACAGTCTTACTCTTTGCAGTGTGAGGCTCAGAAGTTTATCCAGAAATAAGATGGGATTTGAACCATGTTAAAACAGTTTTGTGGCTTTACAAAAGAGAAGCTAAAGATTTTTGTTTGATTTTTTCTTCTTAGCAGTTTCATCATTGCTCCCAATTTTGCTGGGATCCTTTGGCACTGACAATGAAGTGTCCTTGAGAGGCTGGAGCATATCATTGCTGTCTTCTGAGAAAGTTTTAAACAAGCCGGATTGTTTACCTTTGAGGAAAAAAAGGACAAAAAAAACTATTTTGTGAAAAACAAAGCACTTAGCAGGGCTTGGCATTAGGTGGAGACAAACCAGCAGGGCTGGAGCATCCAGCCAAGCCGAGGGGTCCCGCCCCGTTCTGTCATCCCTTCGTGAGCACAGATTTGGATACAGATTTTTGTTTCTACTGAGGAATTGATTTCGCAGCTGCCCTAAGTGAGCAAAGCTGTGATGTATTAACTGATGTCAGGCACAGGATGTTTACCTATTTATCTTTGCTCCAGCAGCGCCCGTAGTAGTTTTTCCTTCTGTTCTCCAGGACTCGTTAAACGCTACAAACATCTCCGAGATCCTAATGAAACAATTGCATCCACACAGCTTGATATGCAAAGTAACACCTCCAGCAAAGCCTGATAAATGCCTGCCTTTATGACTTTTTTTCTTCCCCCTGTGTTCACATGGAGGGGAAACACATTGATTTCCTCTTAGTTTAAAAAAAAAAAAAGAAAAAAGAAAAGAATGGATGCTGGTTAGTGGGGAGTGGGGAGAAGGGGATGGTTGTGGGACCTGCATTGCTGGGGCTGTCACACAGGCATGGTCCAAGGCTGGTCCACATAATGGAGGGTTCCCAGTCCCCCCAGTAGCTCCCAGTGGGGATGCTGTGCTGGTGGGGCTGCAACTCAGCAGGCTCTGCTGTGTGGGATGAGAAGCAGCACTCACTGTACCTGGCCTGGTGGAAGAGAAGCCCAAAGATGCAAATGCTCTTTGCTTCCATTCCTAAATAGAAGGAATTTACATCCCAGGAAAGGTCACTGTGCATGGAAAAGTTAACTCAAGTGTCAGACTTGAGTGGTGCTGCTGCTGCTTTCCTGGAGCTGAACAGCTCTGCAAATACCAGCCCTGGAGCCAGGCTGGGAGAGCTGGGGGGGTCAACTGGAGAAGGAAAGGCTCCAGGGAGACCTGAAAGCCCCTTCCAGTGCCTAAAGGGGCTCCAGGAAAGCTGGAGAGGGACTTGGGGCAAGGGACAGAGGGACAGGAAAAGGGGGAGTGGCTTCCCGCTGCCGGAGGGCAGGGATAGATGGGATATGGGGAAGAAATTCTTGCCTGGGAGGTTGCCCAGAGAAGCTGTGGCTGCCCTATCCCTGGAAGGGGCCAAGGCCAGGTTGGACGGGGCTTGGAGCAACCTGGGCTGGTGGAGGGTGTCCCTGCCCGTGGCAGGGGGTGGAATATGATGACCTCTAAGGTCCCTTCCAGCCCAGCCCATTCCATGACTGTGCTCCCCTGTGCCATGCCCAGCAGCACCGGGGGGATGTTCGGGCAGCCCTGGGTTTTCCATGCCCTTTCCCAGCCTGGCACTTCATCCCTCTCACCCTGGGCCGGTGGCTGTGTTGCCATTTGTCCCTCTGTGTGTCCCTGAAGCCACACCGGAGCTGCCGGATCCTCCGGCACTGTGGTGACTGTGCCATTAATGCCGGGAGCGCGTTTGGGGAGTGCCAGGCTGGCTGATTGGCGTAGCAGGGTTTGGATTTTGCGCTGAATATGACTAATAATCCATGACCTGGCTGTGATTGCAGATGAAAGAAAGCTGATGAAGAGACCCTGCAGTGGCACAGAAAGGAATTAGCCATTGTCTAAAGCCGGGGCAGGACCGGAGCATTTGGATTTCACATCGGAGATTCACGGGTGAATAATTCAGCCCTTGAAAAGGCGCTTCAGCCACAGTGTGACATCCCCACATCTTCTTTCAGTGATATCCAAGACTTTAACTAAACATTGCTTCCCAGGGAGCTGGGGCAGCTGTCCAGATAGTTTTTCCTCCTAAATATCAGCATTCCAGATTGTTACCTGGATACGGATGGAGATTTGGACCGATATCTTAGGAGCTGCAATCGCTCTTAATGCAGGATTTTGCCTTCAGAAATCGCCTCTGGCATTTGGCACAACCCAAAATCTTTCCAACCTTTAGATTTAATTGATGCTTCCATCTAATCTGTTGAAGTGCTAAGGCTTGAGGAGTGGGGATGGGGTTGTTTGGGAATTTCAAATAAAAAAACCAGTTCTCGAAGGCGAAATGTTGGTGGAGTTCTTAAACCTGAATAGGAGAGTGAAGGAAAGGTAGGTTGTGTATAAAACAGCCTTGGAAAATGGCTTTATGTTTTATACTGGGGCCCTGTAACCCTAAAACTAAACCCAGTGCTATAAATCTCTGCATTTGAGTGGCAAGGGCCAACCATCCAGAGCCGTAAATGTTAAAGTGTTGCTCCAACCTCAGCTCCGCTTCCCCCAGCGTATACATTAGTGCAAGCCTTTAAATAAATGATCACATATTATTCCTCAAATAATTCATCCATTTTCTGAATTATTAGCTAAAAATGGATGGTATCTTATAATTGTCATCAATTCCATCTCCTCCTCGGGCCTAATAAGTTCTTTTCTCGATGTGATAAGTGTTTTGATCATTTCCTTTCCCCACCTACCCTGAATCCCTCTTTAGTCAGAAGCACTCACTCCTTTGGATGCACATCAGAGGGGAGATGGGAAGCTGTTTAACCTGGAACATTTGTGGTCCAGCTGTGGCAGCTGTAGGAAAATATGCCTAAATGAGTAGGTACTGCATGGTTTCCCCAAATGTAAGTCACTTTTATCCAAGCCTTGCCTGGTAGAGCCACTACCCTGAGCTGGTCTCTAGGAAAAATGATTATGATGATGATGATGTATTAAAGAGCTGCTACCTGCTCGTGTCATTAAAGGTTTTAAAAGCAAAAGCAATGGAGCAGAAGTAACCCCAGCTTTGTACTCTGCAGATAAAAACACAGGCTTTCCTTTCCAAGCACAAGGAATATGAAAGGAATTGCATGAAGTTGAAAGTTTAAAGAGGAATTTGTATGGAAGGACCTATCTGCTGTCTGTGTAGTCATTTATGTGTATCTAGAAAGGAAAAATCCTTTTAAAACTTTAACATCTTCAGGAATGTTCAGAGATCTGGCTGGAAACTTGGATATAATGGCTAAAGGATTTTTGTGTGCCACATCCCTGTGGAATGTTGCCCTTTTGGGGGGATCTCTCACCACTGTCTCTTTTCTGGCAGTCTGATTCCCTTAGTTTCTTGAAGCCAATGATGGCACATGGCATGCCCTTGCCCATGTCAGGGGGGTTGGTTTAGATGAGGTTTGAAGTCCCTTCCAACCCAAACCATTCTGTGTCCCACAGTAAGGGAAAAATTCCTTCTGCCTGTGAGCAGCTCCTTCTTCCACGGTGAATAACACACCGTGTGTGAACACCCAGTGGAGCAGCCAGTTGGGCAGAGCTCTCCTGCCTTTTCCCATCAGTCCTCCCACTCAGAACATCTGGGCACTGTGGGCACAGGGGCACAGGAACCCCCCATGCCCCACCATGGGCAGGCATTGTCCATACAGAGCTCCCTGAACCAGTTCCTTGGGAGCCCATCCTCCCTTGCTCCAGCTTCATTCCTTCCTGTGCCTCAGCCAGGCACTCCATTGTTTGCTTTCCTGTCTGTGCTTTTATGACAATTGTGTGTACTTTGGAAATTAACACTTTTTATCCTGAGTCCATGTCTGCTGATTGCTAATAAGAGACGAATGAGATTTGTTTAAATTTCTTTTTTCCTATAAAATTTCTAATTTGAAGATATTAGAAAGGAGAAATGTTTACCCCACTAGGGTTACTGCAAATATCCTGATGAGCTTTCATATCCTCCTCTGGCACCAGCTTAATTATCCTCCTTAGTCCGAACTTTAATATGTTACAAATTTGTACAGAAAAAAAATCCTCTTTTCTTCCCTTTTTATTTTTTAAACCATTTTATAACAGGGACAAGAAGAGAATAGTTCAAACAGGAAACCTTAAGATGTCAAAAAAACAGGTAATGGTAAAGTTTAGGTCTAAGTCTTTTCTTCAGCATCTCCTTGTGAAAACCATCTCCTCTGCTGTTCTGGCCCTGCATTGATCCATATCTTCAACCCAAAATTTCCACACCCTTTTCCAGCTGAGTTAGTTGATAATATCCAGTGTGTGACAGACTGTAAAACATCCCCTTTCTGCATCAGTTTCTGTAATCTTAATGCACTTGACCTTGGTCTCTGTATTTCCTGGTGAGGCTCATGGGAAGAGTTTGTTGAGCTTTCCAGAACTGTCTTGTGGGTGGATCTGTGTATGTTGCAGCAGAAAGACAACTTGGGTAACCATTTCATTTAAATGAGGCAATTCTGCCCGTCAAGAAATATCCACCCTGAACTATTCTTTAATGGCTTTTGTTATTTTAGACCAGACTGGTGTATAATTAGCTCTGGAGAGGCCTCCAATGTGTTTTTATGAGGTTAATACCCCTGGATCGTGCTGAATTTTCAACCTCTGCAGGTTGATGAGAGTTGGAGTTTTTCATCCTTCCAGCCTAATTTTCTCAGAAATCCATGCCTTAACATTTCTGATTTATCTGAACTTTATATTCAGAGATTGAGTGGAAGTGGCATGTTTGGAATACAGTTGCTTTTAAGGAGGAAAGGCAAAAAGCAACATCCTGGGTTGTCCTTTGGGCATCTTTGGTACTTAAAGGGAGCTTTGAAAAGAGATGGAAATAGGCAGATGGGATAAGGAGGAACATCTTTAAATTGACAGAGGGGAGATTCAGATTAGGTGTTAGGAGGAAATTCTCCCCAGTGAGGGTGGGCAGGCCCTGGCACAGGGTGCCCAGAGAAGCTGTGGCTGCCCCATCCCTGGGAATGTCCCAGGCCAGGTTGGACAGGGCTTGGAGCAACCTGGGACAGTGGGAGGTGTCCCTGCCCATGGCAGGGGGTGGGATGAACTTTAGGGTTCCTTCCAACCCAAACCATCTTGTGTTTCTGTGATTCTGATAATGAGAAATGTTTTTACTTTTGGCTATCACAGCTAAACATAAACTTAGGTCTGTGTTCTTTCTCATTTTCAGGAGATGGAAATCTCCCTCTCATTTTGCCAGGGCGTTTCAAAACTATGCAGCTGGTGACACTAATTAGTGCTTCATTTCCTTCCACTTCTATAAAATGTGAGAGGATGACCAAAAAGAAACACAGCAACTGTTCTTAATCATCCTCTCCAGGAATTCTCTTTATGCTTCTCAACCCTGAATTGGGTGCACTCACTGAAACCCCCATGAGCCCAGCTGGGCTCCTGTTTCCTCACCCTTGTTATTCCCAGAATAGTCACCTGTCCCCACATGGAAGTTCATCCCATGTTTGGTAGAAAGGCCAATTTGTTTCTTCCTTACCTGAATCACCCCCAGGTTCTCCAGTGCCACCTCAGTGTGGGGCTGTGCTCATCCAATGCCAATATCCTTTGGGTTTGGCCTCAGACTGTCCTTTTCCCTCCCATTTTCTCAGTCTCTCTGTTCTCCACGGGCTTGTTCCCCAGGGAGAACTTGGACTTGTTTTTTCCCCATGAGGTTCCCCCTCTCTCCAGTCATTCTTCACTGACTCTTCCCTTTCTTGCTTTGCATTTTGGTTCTCTCCCCTTTGGGATGTAGCAGCTCTCCCTTCCCCTGCACAGGACAGTATTATGCTGAAATACTCCATATTTCAGGCGTTCCCTCATGCGTTTCAGCTTCTCCAGGATTTTAATTGCCACCTTTTTCCCTTTATGATACACTGCTGCTCTTGATGTCTGAGAATACATTTACAGAGAAAGCTCCTTCAGTATTTAACGTGGGCTTTGTCAGGAAGGCTGTAATTTTGTTCACTTCCTTCCTTTTTCCTTAAAGTTGTTTGTGACAGGTCTTGAAACACTCACACCTTATGTCCTCCCAGAGTAAGGTCAGAAACTGTCATTTATTTCAGAGCTGGCTTTAAATAGTCTGCTCTTAATGTCATATCTGGGGGTCTGGTGGAGTTGGGGCTTGGGCTCTGCAGTAATTGTTGCATCTGCTTTCAGCTGAGGAAAAGTGGAGGCTTGCTCTGAATATTAACAACTCATCCCTCCTTTACACCTTCTGGGAACACACTAGTTCTGAAACTGTTTCTTCTTTTCATGGGTTTATATTACCCATTTTCTCTGCAAATTCTTTTTTCTGTGAACCTTATTTCCCACCCCCAGATTTATTCCTATTTGGAGGGTTTTATCTGTATTTATGTCTGAACTTATTCTCAGCTAATGTTGGCTCGATCAGATCTTCCTGAAGGGTTTTGAGGTCTCACTGCTGAGACTGACCCACAAAACCTTTTGTTTCCTATTTCTCCCATGTGCTCACCATCCTGAGTTACTGCTGGGAGATATGATTTCCTTGTGACATTTTCTTGGGTAAAAACCCTGTGAAACCAGAACCCTCAAGTCCAGCATGTTTCTGTTAGACTTCATGATGGGCAGAATGGAAGGATGGTTTCACAATGTACTTTTCCTTAGGAACTTCACCTTTCCAACCCTGTCAGTTCTGGAAGCCTCAGGTACTCTGAATTTTTTTTCTTATCATGGTGCTGGGCAAAATTCAGAGACCTTTGGCCTAAATAGAAACATAAATCCATGGAAACCCAGGTTTACTCACAGTGGTACAATTAGAGACTTAGTAGTAAAATATCTGCATTTGCTGGCAGGTGGAAATGTTTATCACTTCACCTGCTAGTTGTCAAAAAACAAGGATCCAATGGAATCTGTAGAAGAAAAAGGCTTGGGGAATTTCAGAATCTGGTAGGAAAACAGCACCATTCAGGTGAGTGAAGGACCAGCCTGGCATTGCCCTGGTGGGTTCTGGTTCTGCCCCACCCCTTTCTCCATAGGAAGTTCTGTCCTGTGTCCTCGGTTTTGTCAGGGCTAGAGAGAAAAAAGGAAGGGGGAAACAAATAGGAAAAGAAGTGAACCAACCAAGCAACCAGAAAGCCCCCTGGTTATTGTCCTTTGCAGAGGTCCAGCTCCCACTCCAACCCAGCAGGAGCTGCGTGGAGTGATGTCGTGGCTGTGGAGAGAGAGGAGCTGCGTGCTCAGGGATGGAGCCCTGAGGGGAGAGAGAAGCAGCTCAGGCACTTTGGCAGAGCCTGGGACCTGTTCCCAGGCAATTCCTGGCCCTGAACTCCGCTCTCTGTGCTTCTGCAGCAGAGTTCCTGCAGTCCTGTGCTGGCAGGAGACGTTGTCAGGAGGAGCAAGGCATGTTCAGCCTCCGCCCGCACCGCGGGTAGAGCTGAGTTCTCTCCTACTATTACTCCACTGACTGTAAATATCTCGGAGACATTTACATGGTATTTCTTTTTAAGTATATAATGTTTTCATTCAAAAGTATCACAATTCTTAAAAGACCTGTCAGAGGCTCTGACATGTAATTAATTTCTCTAAAGCTCTTTTTTTGAAAGATACAACTGCATATGTAGAACACCTGCGCTTATTCACAATTCTGCAGGGAAAAAAGCCACCACTTCTCCTGCGCCTTCTTCCCCCACTTCTCCATAAAAAGATTCTGCTTCACTTTGGATACTCCCTCTCCATCTCCCCTCATGATCCACGACACTCAGGATGTAAAAGCTGTGTGTAAATAGGAGCTGGCACGTTGGGTGTGAGGGACCTTTTGTTTATTCAGCTCAAAGCCGAAACACTGTTGCGACTTTAATCTTGGAGCAGGTATTGCTGCTGCATAATCCCATCCATCCCAGAGAATTCCCAGGTGTGGAGTGGGCTTTCAGGCAGGCTTGTGGGCTGCTTGTTTTTACCTGGCAGGGTTTTTTTTTATCTCCTCTGCTTGTGAGAAGAGTATTGAGCTTCTATGGTGTAGTGGCGGTGCCGAGGAAATCATAGAATCAGAGAATGGATTGGGTTGGAAAAGACCTCCCAGATCATCAAGTCCAACCCTTGGGCCAACTCCACTCCCTTTACCAGATCATGGCACTCAGTGCCACGGCCAAGCTCAGCTGAAAAACCTCCAGGGATGGGGAATCCACCCCCTCTCTGGGCAGCCCATTCCAATCCCTGAGCACTCTCCCTGCAAAGAAGTTTTTTCTGCTCTCCAACTTCAATTTCCCCTGGCAGAGCTTGAGCCCCCCGTGCCCCCTTGTCCTATTGCTGAGTGCCTGGGAGAAGAGACCAACCCCCACCTGACCACAACTTCCCTTCAGGCACTTCCAGACAGTGCTGAGGTCACCTCTCAGCCTCCTCTTCTCCAGGAACTATGAGCAAGGAGATGTTCAACTAGCAGGGGATAAATACCTGTATGTCGATAAATAGATAGACAGATAGACAGATGGATAGATAGATAGATAGATAGACAGATGGATAGATAGATAGATAGATAGATAGATAGATAGATAGATAGATAGATAGATAGATAGATAGATAGAAAGAAGTGGCCAAGCACTGGATTGTGTGGCAATCATGACTTGTTTGCTTTATGCCCTCTAAGTGCATCCAGGGCATCACTGCAACCATCGCTGCTTCTGTTGGAAATACCATGAGCCAAAACACTGCTGCTTCCCAAAAAGAGTCTGCAGGGAGTCCTCAGGGGGAGGAAATCTCTCCAGCGTGTCCCTTGGCACAATTTCTCCTTGGGTTGGCTTGTGGGGAGCTGGGGAGGCTGAGGAGGGTGTTGTCTCTCCGTGGCACCTCTGACAGAAGGGGGATGGACCTGTAAGCTTTGTGAGCATCCAAAGCTTCACCAGCACTGGGGGAAATGGGTGTTTTCCTGCTGGGAAAGAAGCAAAGCAACTTGTTGCTCTCTTTGTACAGGACAGGCATCGAGCAGGTGCATTTGTCTGGTTGTATAAAATGGTGGCATTTCCCCTTTCATCTTTGTATAATTAGTGTTAGTAGGAACATGCTGAAATCCATAAGGTCCATTGTTTCCATCACTGGAGGTGAATGTGGGAATGTGCCCAGAAGGGACAGCCTTGCAATTTGGATTTTCCTTCTCTGTTACAGGTGAACAACCAGCACCTCTCAATTTCATTTCCTATAGGGGGCATTGGAAACCCAATGGCAGAGGGTTGGAATAAGATGATCTTCAAGGTTCCTCCCAGCCCTAATCATTTTGGAATTTTATGATTCTGTGAATTTCTAGAACAAGAAATAGTCTGGTTTTACTCCAAGGAACTGATGAAGGAAGTTCCACCAGGATATTGCTGTAGGTTGGGAGCAGAGGGACCTCAGCTGGACATTCCTTTCTCTCTCTGATCACATCTGCCTCCTCTGCAGCAACACCCACACTTGTAAAACTTCTAGAGGATCATGTGGAGTTTTAAAATAGAACAAAAACATATTTTGGGTTTCTTGGACACCTGGGCTGAAGGACACCTGCTCAAAGGCAGCAGGAGGGTCACAGCAGAGGGTCTGTTTTGATGCTGTTTGTGTTTTCCCAGACATGTGCACATGGTCTGGTCACAGCCTTTGTACAGCCTTGTCAGCACAGGCAGTGGCAAAATCAACAGGAATCATGAGGAATGGAGAGTTTTCTCAGTTGTGTTGCTGCAGGTGTTTTGAGGGACTTGCAGTCTAACTTATGCGCCTGAAGGGGATTTCTCCAGGTCACCAAGCCCTGGGTGTTGCTGTCATGGGCAATGGCATCCTGTCCTTCTGTCCCTTGATTTGTCCATCTTGTGCTTAAAACTAGTTGGATTATTGTTAACTCTGCTGCTTGCTTTCTGTGACTTCTTCCCTTTGATGTCCTTTCTTAGCCAGTGACTTCTCTGTCGTGCCAGCTGTGATCTTGGCAGACCAATGCCCTGAAGTTGTGGTGCAATCAACCAAAGCCCTTCTGAATTCTTCCCTGTGACTGAGCCCACTGTGCCTGTCCTTGAAGCACAGCCAGCCCTGCTGTGCTCTGCCCTTCTCCTGCTCCAGAGACCTGGAGTTCAGCTGACTCCACGTCTTCGTCCCTCACCATCCTCTTCCTCCATCCACTCTAGCTCCAGTCAAGTTCAGAAGCTTCAAGCTGGTGACTGATTTTGCTCCTGACAGCTCTTTGTAACAGCGTGACCCTGGCTGTGCCTCTCTTCAGTGGCCTCACACCATCTGAAATACATCTTCTCTCCCTTTTATCTGCAGATGACTCTGTGTTCTGTGCTCTGCTGCTCCCCACTGTATTCTCTGCCCATCACCTTTATCCCCCAGACCTCTCCTGGTGTAGTTTTATTTCCCAAGGCCCCAGCTGTTCTCCTCCTCTTTGTTATCCCCAGCCTTCTGTCCTTGTTCTGCATCACGTCAAGCCTCTGTCAGCTTTTCTTTCCCAGTCTCTGCTGTTTCTCCCTGTCCCTCTTGGGATCTCACCTCCCATGGTCCCACTGCTCCCAAAGGTCCCCTTGTTCAGCAGGTCTTTGGAAGCTCACATTGTCTATCTTATTCACACTTCATCTCTCTCTGACTGTACATGAAGACCCCCTTGTCTGTACCCTTCTCAGTCCTTTCCATCTCATTTCTGGAGCTCAGCTCTGCTCCCTGGGTCACTGCAGTCAAGGCAAATAGTTGTCCACAAGCACATCCCCTTTGTTTTTGCATATCATTGTCTTCATTGTGTACTCCAGCCTTTGGATCTCATCCACCAGAAACATCCTTTGGGCACTTCCCTCCCCCTTACACACAGCCATTGCAAAAAATAGCTGTACTAGGAGATTAAAGGTGTGTAACCTCTCCCTTTGTGCTTGGCTGCCTTGCCTGGCCCCTCTGTCTGTTGCCCGGGTGAGCTCTGCTCTCCATGAAGGTTGGCATTGGGTATCATTGGTCAGAGCCAAGGTGGTCTCCTTTCTCATGGACCTGTTTGCAAACCAGGCAGACCCCCAACTACAGACTGAAAGAGCAGGAAGGGAGCAGGCAGAGGCCTGGAACCCACACATGGGACCCCGCTCCTTCCTGCCCTGCTGGAAATCCCAACAGGAATATGATGGCACCATCTTATTCCTTAAGATGCTTGGGATCTTTCTTGGGGAGCTTGCTGGTGTTTTATGTCCATGTTGTTTTCTCCCTGGAGATGTTTTGTGTGCTGGAAGTGACACATTTACAATGTTGGAGAATTATTGCTCCTGCTCTTGTCCTTTGTGTTTTATTCCTTGCAGGGCATTACTGTAACACGGCTGTGAGGATGTTATGGGGTGAGAACAGGCCACCTGTGGCATTTTACCCCAAATCACTGTAGAGCAGGACACTCAGCACAGGTTGGGTCAGCAGTGAGGATGGTGATGCTTCTGAGCTTAAAGCTTCAGGTCTCAGCTCACCCTGCTGGCAAACAGAGACTCAACTTGCAGGATGAACCTTTACACAGCAAACCCTGCATCAAATCTTACCCCTCAACCTGCTCCCTGGGGCTTAAACATTGAACAGGGAGGAAAAATTCCACAGTGTCCTGATTTGGGTTATGTATTTGGATATCTTGAAATGTTGCCATGATTCTGTGGATATAAATTTTATTAAATATTTAACTGATGATCACACTCCCCAGTCCTTTCTAGGACTGAGGCTTTTCCCATGGCAGGGCCTTTCCCCTTTTGCTTTGCATGACTCTAGGGAGACCTTAGGGCCCCTTCCAGTACCTAAAGGGGCTCCAAGAAACCTGGAGAGGGACTTTGGACAAGGGCCTGGGGGGACAGAACAAGAGGAAATGCCTTCCCACTGCCAGAGGACAGGGTTAGATGGGATATTGGGAAATCCTTCCCTGTGATGGTGGGCAGGCCCTGGCACAGGTGCCCAGAGAAGCTGTGGCTGCCCCATCCCTGGGAGTGTCCAAGGCCAGGTTGGACAGGGCTTGGAGCAACCTGGGCTGGTGGGAGGTGTCCCTGCCCATGGCAGGGGTTTGGAACAGGATGGGCATTAAGGGCCCTTCCAACCCAAACCATTCTGTGGCACCTCAGGCAGCAACCAGCCCCTCCCCATCAGCCACACTGGCCCTTGTGGTCTCTGGTCTCCTGAGAATCCTCTGGTTCTCCTGAGGCCTAAGATATTTTATTAATATTTTCATTAATAGATATTTTAAAAACTTAATTTATTAATATTTCTATTAATTAAGCTACATTTAATAGGCAGGAGATGTTATCAAGGAGTCATGGAGCTGCAGCCTGTCACTGGAAGACGCAGAGCAGCTTTGCACTCCGACATTAATCTCCCCCAAGCTGCATGGAGATAACTCTGATCCGAGCTCTGGCTTTTCCAGTCGCTCCTGTTCCAACCCTCAGTGATGCTGCAGCTTTTCCCAGCCCTGGGGGGAGCTGGGGGAGGTGGGAGGGGGCAGTGCTGGCGGGAGAGGGGTCTGACGGCTGCAAACCGCCTGGCGGTGGAGAGCTTTGAGATGGGGATTTGCATCAAAGGAAAACTCTCGGGGTTAGTTAAATATTCCTCTAAATATGCAAAGGAATGGAGTTACTGATGCTTGTTATTCTTATCTTACTCTCAGTGTCACAACATCTTTAAGTTCAGTGAAGGTTTCACTTACTAAGGCGGTTGTAAAGATTTCACGTTAATTAAGAGGACTCCACTGCAAATCTGAATATGAATGAAGTTTGGCTGCTGAACCCCAGGGCAGTGAGGACTGTGGGAGCAGCAGACATTGGCAAATGTTGATTTAAAAAAAAAGCCAAACAAAAAAACCCCCAGAACAACACCTAAACCAATGCTCCCATCTAGTACCTGCTCTGTGAGAGAAGAAATGGAGTTCAAGTTGCCAGGAGGAAATAAAATAGATTTTGGCTTGAATTTATAGTCAAAGAGGTGAAATTCTGTCTATCAGAGCACTGATGAGGGTTCTCCTGTGCCACCCATGCCCAGGGTTCAGCCACATCACTCCATCACTCCTGCTCCCTCTCCATAGGCAGGCTTTTAATGGGTGGGGGAATCTTCCATGGAGGAAGAGATAAAATGTGGGCTTGAATCTGATCTCGGTGCTTTGGTGAAGTCCCATCAAGTCCCGTCAGCCTTGACTGGTGGTCTATCCCCTGAGGTGGAGCTTCTCCCCGTGGGGACAGTGCAGGGAGCTGTAGGAATGAGGCTTCTGAGGATGGAGCTCTTATGATGGAGAGACCTGAGATATTTTTCCCCCCAAACCTGCTTTTTGGGGGCAGTTTTTCATACCTGCCAGCACCTGGGAGAGCAGTAGCTGAGAGCCAGGGTGAGCAGTTGTCACTCAGATATCTGTGTTTCTTTTCCAACTCCAATGCAGAGTTGCTGTTGAACTGAGATGAGTCCTCCCCTCTTCACCTCTCCACTCATCCATGGGGAATGGGTGAGCTGCCCTGGCTGGACGTGGCTGACCTGCCTTTGCAAAGCACTTTGGGAAGGAGCTGCAGAGGTGCCAAGCACTCTGCACCTTCTAGAGAAGCAATTCAAGGGAGGAAATGATGATATATAATATTTTAACCTTGCTGGAATACATTGGACTTGGCTTTTGGAGTGGAAAAGTGACAGTCCCAGAGCCTAAATAATGGGATTTGTCTTCTGCAGAAGGGTAGGGGCAGCGTGTGAGGTGGTGTGGGGGTGTTGTATTGTTATTTTTTCTTCACGGTTCCTTGAGCCGATTCTGGGAGTTGCACTGACTGTGGTTGTGTTTCTGGAAATGTGCAGGTTGGCCAGATGCAGTGGGGCATGGAGTGAACAGAAAGAGGTTAAATTGATGGATGACCAACAAGAGCAGGATTGTGCCTCAGAAGACCAAGAAACTATCCTGATTAATGGGGTGAAGGAAAATGGTAAGGAACTTAATTACGGGACATGAGGGAGCAGCAGCAACTTGCAAGGCAACTTATTTTCCTAATTCCTTTTGTGTGTTTACTATCAGCAGTCTGTGGGTATCTCTGCAGTGGGGAGCAGTGAGCTAAATGGGTGTTTTCTGCACAGGTGTTGCTCTTGCCATGAATCTACACTTTTCTATGTTGTAACAAGTACTGCTTTTGCCTGTGTGTGGGCATGGCTGGAAATGCTTCTGTGCACATGCAGATTGAATCAGAGATTTAGTTTGGTTTCTTAGGAAAAAAGGTCATCCAGGACTCTGTAGCCCCTCTGTCTGTTGGGAATCTTTCCCCCTCTTAGCAGTTATATGAACCTGCTACCTGATATTAGCAAAATTCACCGCAGGATACTGAGTCCCTCCAGACTGGGACAGTTAGAGGTTGGGTAGAAGAGGCAAACCAGGATTAGCACCCATGGGAAGGGAGGGTCGGACTTCTGAGCTCCCATAACCTCTCTCCTGCACACACACTGGTGCCACTGGGCACACTGTGCTCCTGGGAGCCAGCAGGTCGTTCCTGCCACCACTGATGGCAGAGGGGAAGGGTCAGCCCCTTTCATCAGCCTGCCCAAAATGCCCAGCTTTGTGTCTATTCCATCAATTCCATTCTTGCTTTCAGAATAACTAATTGGGAGTAACAGTGCTTGGCTGTCTGAAGCCCTGGTTGGAATGGAGGTGGCTCTGAGCAGTTTCTCAGGTCCTGGGACTGTAGTCACTGGCCACAGGAAGCAGAGGGGATGCAGAGCCTGATGTTTTCATTCTCCAACATGTTTTATGTTTAAGTTCAGGGCTTTTACATTTTCTAATGGCCTGTAAATCGTGAGATATTTATTTATATTTAAATTTAATCCTGTTCAATATCAAGGCTTTGGTCCTCTGACACCTTGTGTGTTCAGGTCCTTGTGTCATCTTCAAACAAGGGGCTTGGAGACAAATGTTTTTGTCCATGACCAAAAACCTGGAGCAACTCCAGACATGCAGGTGCCCATGGGGACCCCACAGCACATGCTGGTGGTGTAATCTGGGAGGTTTCTGTCTCCTTCCTGACTACATATGGTAAACCACAGCTGCTGAAGCTGCAAGGGGATTTTCTAGCCACGCTCTCCTCATCATCAGATGGACAGTAAAATCAGTGTTTCCCTGCTCAGTAAAGAGGGGGAATTTCTAGAACTTGATGTCACATCCATGGTATTTAATTAAACAGGGCTTAAAGAGTGCTTTAGTTAGACATAGAATCACAGAATGGTAAAATGGTTGGAAGGGACCTTAAAGCCCATCCTGTCCCACCCCCTGCCTTGGGCAGGGACGCCTCCCACCAGCCCAGGTTGCTCCAAGCCCTGTCCAACCTGGCCTTGAACACTCCCAGGGATGGGGCAGCCACAGCTTCTCTGGACAACCTGTGCCAGGGCCTGCCCACCCTCACAGCCAAGAATTTCCTCATAATATCAAATCCAAACCTCCCCTCTTTCAGTTTGAACTTTCAGTTTAAGCCTTGGTGTGTAGGAGTTGCTGCTGAATCCAAAGCAGTGAGCCAGCACTCTGTGCCACCACCTCCCCTTGCCCATGTGCTCTGGGGCGGATGTTGAGTTAAACTGGGGAGAGTGTTTTTGCCTCTCCACCTTCTTCTGTGTGAACTGTACTCCTTTGGAGCATCAGTTGAACACATGCCTGGTTTTAGGCCGATATGGAGCCTTAGAAAATGGAGTTTTGGCATTTGTATTTCACAAGAGTGACGTTCACTCACGCAAGTATAAACCTAAAGGAACACCCAGAGACACTGTATTTTATATCATGGCAGCTCTGCCTATTGACTGCAGCATTCCAGATTGAATTTGTTTTCTACCTCCCCTTCTTTAAGTCTTACAGCATTCACAGACATTCTTCTTTTATCCTCAGATTTTCCATGCTTCCTGTCAGCTCCAAGCTGATTTTTATTTTATTTTACTTCTGAAGTGGAACTGCACTGGTTAATTTGTTTTGGTGCTTAAGGAAAAAGATACCACCTCTGCATTTCTCATCTGAAAACTGGTGGGAGGGACTCAAAAATCAGCTTTTTTATTTATTTCTCTTTTTTTTTTTTAAACTGTTTTCAAGCAAGCCAGTCTGGTCTTTTCCAAGCCATGCATGCTGAAGATGCTTACAGGCCCTGCACTGCACTTCTGGTTGGATTTATGAAGTCTTTGGGAAGGAGTTTGAAGTCCTTGGAGCACTGCATGGTTCCCACTGCAGCTTGTACTTTGTTCAGGCTGCACTGATGGCTCCATCCCTAAGGCCCTCAAAGCCCAAAACTGCTTTTGGGATGAGATCAGGGGGTTTCTGACTTCCTCTAAGTTTTACACTTGGCACAGGCAGGAATCCCACTCCTTCCTTGGCATCCTTTCCATCCTGCCCCTGCTCTGCTCAGTGGGTTCTCCATCATGCCCATGGTACATGTGCCTACACAAACCTCCCCTTACCAAAGACCGTCAAAGATTCAGGAGACTTGCCTTCCTTTCAGTTTGGCATAAAAGCACTTGTGGAGGGTCACAGCAGCCAAATCCCTTCAGCTGCTCCATTTAATGCCTCATCCTGGTGCTCCAGTTGTGGTTTAAAGCATTTGCCCCTCCTTGAGAAGCCTCATTGCTTCCATTCTCCTGCTCTGCCTTCAGTGGAGCCACCAAAGAGGAAAGACAGGAGCCGTGACAAAGCCCTGGGCTCCGAGTCGGCCCAGGCCTCTGACTGGGATGAAGGCACTCATTGGAATATATTTTTTTAATACAGAGATATCAGAGTGTGTTTGTGGATGAAAAGACGTCGTATTTAAATTTCAAGGGTCATACCGTCCGTTGAGCCAGAAGTCAGATAAAAGTACATTCATAACTTTATTCTGCCATAAAAGAGCGTGACGAGGTAAAACTAAAAAATCTTTAGGTTAAAAAAATCCTTACATTATTAGAAAGGCATTTTTAGAGATTAGGGAAGAATGGCAAAACCCACAATAATTCTAACAATAATTGCTTTAAACTCTACGTTATCTTCTGCCTTCCCTTGGCGTGGACAGTGACAAAAAGACCCCTGGGTTTTTAAAGTCAGCTGCAACTTTCTCCTTCTGGAGCAGAAATGCAGCTCAGGTGTGTGTAAGCTCAGGCACTGCAGGGGGGAATGCTTTGTTTCTTTAAGAATCTTATTTTTCTGTTAATTTTTTCAGTGTTAATGGGAACATTTTTATTAGGCTTGTTTTGTTTTTTAATAACCCTGTCATGTTTGAGAGTCAGTATCCAGGTAACGGTACGAGTATGAGGAAGGAAGAGTGGATGAGTTGGGTTTTTCAGACGTGCTCATGTACCTCTTCCAGCTGGCTGCAGGGGAGAGTGTGTTTACCTCTGCCTTCTACACACATCAGCACGATAATTGGATCCAGGAGGGAGGGACTGCACACTCTGGGAAGGGCATGTGCTGCTTCCCAGGACTGAGCACTGTGGGAAGGGCATGTGCTGCTTCCCAGGACTGAGCACTCTGGGAAGGGCATGTGCTGCTTCCCGGGACTGAGCACTCTGGGAAGGGCACATGCTGCTTCTTGGGACTGAGCACTGTGGGAAGGGCATGTGCTGCTTCCCAGGGCTGCACACTCTGGGAAGGGCATATGCTGTTTCCCGGGACTGAGCACTGTGGGAAGGGCACGTGCTGCTTCCAGGAACTGAGCACTCTGGGAAGGGCACGTGCTGCTTCCCGGGACTGAGCACTCTGGGAAGGGCACATGCTGCTTCTTGGGACTGAGCACTGTGGGAAGGGCACGTGCTGCTTCCAGGAACTGAGCACTCTGGGAAGGGCACGTGCTGCTTGCCGGGACTGAGCACTCTGGGAAGGGCACGTGCTGTTTCCCAGGACTGAGCACTGTGGGAAGGGCACGTGCTGCTTCCCAAAGGAGCAGTTGGGCAAAGTCACCACCAAACCCTGGGAGAAGGGCAGTGGGTGGCAAACACGAGCAGACCTGCAAAGATAATAAACCCTCTCTCTTTTTCCTCCCTCCCTCCCTCCGTATTCCCACAGAACCGCACGCCCTGGACGGCGATGAGAGGCCTTGCACGGCCGCCGAGGCCACGGTGCCATTCCCAGCCCTGAGCACCACAGCGCCGAGGGACAGCCACGCGTGCCCCCGCGCGCTGCCAGCCAAGAAGCTGTGCCTGCTGAGCCCGCCGTCGCCGCTGCGCCTCACCGATGCCCCCGAGCACGCCTCGGATGACTCCTCCGCCCACGCCATCTCCCTCACGTCCTGCGTGACCAAGGGCATGAGCTCCTGGTCGCTGCCGGGCGACTGCGAGAAGGCTCCGTTCAGCATGATGGAGCCCGGAGGAATGTCAGCGCTGACGGGGGACTGCCTGATGCAGCCGAGCCGGACCTGCCTGGGCTGCTTCATCGAATCCAAGGACGGCATTGATGCGGAGCCGGGAATAAGCTTGAAAGTGGGGGATATAAATAGGGATTATGACACCTGTTCAGTCTCTGATATAGGGATTCACTGCATGAGCACAGGAGAAACCATGAGATATGGGGATCAACTGCTTTCAGACCAGCTTTTAAGCTTCCCTATGCATAAATCAAGGGCAGCGGACAAAAGAGATGCAGAAAAATCTGACAGTGATTCAGAGGACCCCACTCAGAAAAATTATTACGAAGGATTACTATTAGACAAATGCAATGGTGAGGAACCTTTACTAACAAATCCCAACCAGGAATGGGGCTATTTTGAATCTTTCATTAGTGAAAGTAAAATTGAGCTGCTTGACCTCTGCTCCAAAAATGAGCTTTCTGTAAATCTGTTTTCTGAGGAAGACGTGGATAATTACATGTTCGATGATGACGATTCCACCTTGGGAAGTGATGTCTGCTCCCTAAAGATTAGATACGAATCTTTCCAGGACAACGTGCGGGAGAAGACCACCACCCTACAAGAGGATGCCCAGTTCAACTTCTTCCCCAGCGTATTCAACAACTGCACCAAAAGGGACAGCAGGAGCACCCTGAAAAGGGGGCCCAGCGGTGCCACCGACCCTTCTCAATTCAAATCTGAGGAAGGCATCATCTGGGGGGAGGAGGAGGAAGATGGCGAGGAAGAGGATGGTGAGGAGGAGGAGAAAGCTGCCTTAAATAAATCTTGCAACAGCACAGAGATGGTGCAGTACGTGAGCTCCAAGAGGAGCCACTTCTTGGACTCGGTGAATTCCACAGAGGACTCCGGGGAGTTCAGCGACGACAGCACTTGCACGGAGTCCTCCTACGACGTGCTGCGGGACATCAAGGACTGCAGCCGGTACCTGGCCCGGGACCACTCCGGCTCCTTCATCCAGCAGAACTACGGGTTGCGGGCAAAGAGGAAAGTGCGATACAGTGATGACTATCTGTACGATGTGGACTCCATCGAGAACGAGAAGATCCTGGACAAGAAAGAGTGGCTCCCGGATGGGCCCAAGGAAGAGGATGATGACGAGTGGTGCCCCAAGAAACGGCGAAAAGTCTCTCGCAAGGAGCCCCCCGTGATCATCAAGTACATCATCATTAACAGGTTTAAAGGGGAGAAGCATATGCTGGTGAAGCTCAGCAAAGTGGATGCCAACGAGACAACTGTTACTCTGAACGAGGAGCTGCTCAGCAAATACAAGAAGCTGGCCCCACTGAAGGGCTTCTGGCAGGAGAGGCAGCAGAGCCGGCTGGATTTGCTCAGATCGTCTCTCTACCACAAGCAGAATTTCTATCTTAACGGCTCAGATGCTTCGTTCCTCCCTCACCCACGGAAGCGAAAATGCAAGCTAGCAAACAGGCACCGGATTCAAAGAATTAAAGCCATCGAGCAATCAGTGAACAAGCTGGGCTCTTGCTCCTCTGATCACAAGCAGCCTTGCAGCAGTAAGGAGGACGTGGGCCTGAAGGGGCTGCCGGCCTTAGCCATCGCCACCCCCAGCTGTGCCAACGGATTGCATGTCCATGACATCGCGGGCATCGCCGCCGTGAAGTGCAAATCGCAGGAGCGGGAGCACAAGGGCACGGAGAGGAAAGTGCTCCGCAGGATCAAATTCAAAAGTGAAGCCAGGTTGAAGTGCAAGAAGATCAAAGCTGCTACCAGTACAGTGGAGGACTCCCCAGCACTGGAAAACCAGGACACTGCAGCACGTCTGAAGGACGAAAACAGTCCCTGTGCTTCAGACAGCTCCCATCTCCCGGAGTGCCACGAGGATAAGGTTGCTAAAAATTCTCCTTTCCTACCATCCACCTCCTCTTCAGACAAGCCTCTGCCATCTGCTAATATCACCACCAATGTACCCCTGATCCCTGGAGGGTATCTGCAGACATTGTTAGATGCTTCAGATTTGTCGAGCAACAACAGCATCCCATACTTTGCCCAGCACCCCTCCGAGCAGCAGCAGCAGCAGCAGCACCCGCTCCCCAGCATCGCCCCGGCAGAGAAGCCCTTCCCGGCCCTGCAGCCGGCACAGAGCTGTGTGCTCTCCCCACCCTCCGAGTCGGAGCTGCAGCAGTCGCCCGGCCACTTGGACATGGAGCAGAGCAGTTTCAGCAGCATGTGGCCGGCCAGCAAGGCCAGCAGCGACCGCCAGGACTTCGCTGGCGACGTGCCGGAGGCGGCCGGGCTGCCGAGCGAGTTCGGCGGTGGCGGCGCCCCGGGCGTGGACGGGCTCCCCACCTCTGGGTACATTCAAGTCAACCTGAATAGCGGCAAATTGCTATACCAAAAAAATTACATGCTGGATAGCCAACAAGTGCAGTCTGATGATTCTTATCAGTCATGTCATTTTAATAATGGAGAGGGACGCTTTCATTTCCAACGAGGTACACTAAGTACAGATGATGGCAGGCTCATTAGTTTTGATTCAGTGGGTTCATTGTCAGTTAGTTCTAGTAATTACAGTTCTTTAAGTTTAAAGTCTTGTGAAAAGGACGGCGAGGATGATATTAATGATGATTTCTTGGCCCACTGCAGTCCCAAGTTAGTGATCCAGCAGAGCATAGATGAAATCACCCCTTTGAAGGAGTCCACAGACCTTTTAGACATTTCCAACTTCACACCTGATAGGTTCCGCCAGTCATCGCTTTCGGAGATGTCCCCTCCGGACACTCCCAACCTGTCCCCACAGATAGCTGGCTCTGATGCCAAGCCTCTAGGCACTCTGAAGGGCTTTCAGGAGAGCCCTCAGGCCGCCCTCAACAGCTCCGAGAAGGTCAAGTGGAACTGTGGGGTCCTGCAGACTGAGGATCAGGCAGATAATGGGTTTGCTTTAAATAATCACCAGTTCCAGTTCCATATGTTCAATGATGAAGATTCTGTCAGCCTTCTCGAAAAGAGTCCATGCTTGTCAACATTTAATGAGCCATCTGGTCAAATTAGCACCAATAGCAAAGTGTCAAAATCGAAGAGGAAAAGTTCATCCAGCAAGAATGTGGGTACAAACCAAAGCTCTTCCCAGAAAGCCACCCGGAAAAAATCACCCAAAACCAACAAAGGAACTGATAAACCGCAAGGGAAAAACTCCAGGCAGGCGCCCAAATCCACCAGGAAAGGGAAAAACATGGTGGGAGTCAACGGTGAGAAGGCTCCAGCCGTCGCTGGCAGGGCAGTCACTCCACTGAGCACAGTGGCCATGGCCACCAAGGGCCTGGCTGAGGGCACTCCGCACGGTGGCCCGGCCGGGGCGAAGCTGGGCAAGCACAACGGGCTGTCTGGAGAGTGGGCGCTGGGGAAAGAGGGGGGCACAGGCTGGTCAGAACCCAGCCTGGGCAGCACCACCAGCCTCCTGGACGACGATCAGAGGGAGTTCGAGGAGCCTTCCAACATCCTGTCCAACATCGCGTCGGGGATGGCCGATGTGCAGAGGTTCATGATGGCCTCCATCGAGCCCTTGTGGGGGCCTGTTGGCCACAACAGCGTTCCTGACATATTCCGGTCACCGGAGTCCAACAGCCTGAAACTGAAAACTCTTAAAATTTTGGCAGGGACGTCGCAGGAGTCGAAGAAGAAGGCGAATGGTGGCTTGCCAGGGGCGGCGAAGAACCACAAGGCAAACAACAAGGGCTCAAGCAAAAACAGCAAAGCCGCAACGTGCGACCCCGCTCGCCCCAACTGCTCCACCGGGTTCACCATGGACATTCACGCGCCCTTTTTTGATAAAAACTATAGTAACCTGAGCACTTTAGGCAATAATGGACCTACCCATAAAAAACTCTACCGTCACAAATCCAGTTCGAAGTCGCTGCGGGATGAGAACTGTAAGCTCAAGCGGACGGAGCGCGAGCAGCCCCACAAGGACCCCCCCGTGACAGCTGCTTTTGAGAAACTGAGGTAATGCTGCACCAAACTGGCTGGAATGCCCCTAACCTCCCTCCCACCTGCTAGGCCTGCTGTTCCTCAGTTTTTCCTTCCTGAAAGCAAAAGTTGCATGAAAAAAAAAAAAAGACATTCCCCTTTTACAGTTTTGGTTGGTTTTGGTTTTGGGGTTGGTTTCTTTTTGTTTGTTTGGTTGTTTTTTTATTATTATTTTTAAATGCATGAAAATACTTATGACTTGCAAGCTACCTAAAAGAATGACCAATTTTCTGGCTTGGCTGGGGTTAAAAAAACTAACAAGGCTACTCTTTTCTGCTGTTTGGCTTCTTCAGTTTTTAATTACTTATTTATTGGGGGAAAAAAACAAAAACAAAAACATGATTACATGCTCTTTTTAATGATTTTGTCAAGGAAAGACTTTTTTTTTTTTTGGAACATTTTGTAAAAAATAAACCACAAAAAAAAAAAAAAGAGGTTCTGCATCCAAAAGCCAAGATCTTGAAACTTAAAGGCTCTTTACTTTGCAAATGAGAACTCGTTCCTAATTGAGCTTCACGTGGCAATTTTTGAGTGCTTTCTGGCCCCCTCTGCTGTTGTATCTCCTAACCTGCATCATCTAAAGCTGCATCTTCTCTTCCCGCCCGCCTTTAGCGCGTTCGCTCCGTCGTGGTGGCTCCAGACGAGCTAACTAAGATGGCATCAAATGTTTGATTTTTTCCTGCAGGGAATCAGACTCCATTCTTCTTAAAGCAGAAACAACATTTTTGGGTTTTCCTGTATTTGAAGAAGAGACTCCCTTTTCTAGAAAGACGATTGATGTTTGGTTCTTTTCTTACCATTTTTTTCTTCAGTTTGGTTTTTTTTATTTTTTTTCCCGTCGGTTCCTTTTCGAAATCTGCCTTGTGGTCTGTTGAAATGTAAGTGCTGAAATGAAGAGTTTGAAATTGTGGGAATTTTATTATTTGAAAGCAAACCTAATCTGGTATTCTCTGTGAAAGACTGTTTTAAAAGTCATACTGTTGTACAGTAGTTTATGCACTATTACCCACAACAACAAAAAATTGTGCCAAACTATGAACAAGTGACTGTATTGTATATATTTTTACTTCTCTATCAACATTGGGTTGTGAGTGTTTTCTGCAGCTATGCCTTTTGGTTTTACTAGAAACATTCCAGTTGTTAAGTACTAACCACCCCCCTTCGAAAGCACCTGTAAACTCACGATGAAAACGATCTTGTTCACTGATACAACTTACCAAAAGTCTTATGGACATGACTAAACGTGTGCCAAATTTACTTACCTCATTTCATGGATTCACCCTGTGGTTTAAAGCTCATAAAGGGAAAAAAAAGGAAAAAAAAAAGGGGGGGGGGGGCGGGGAAAAAAGGAAAAAGGAACTTTGAAACCGATACTGGGAAATGGTAACGTCCTCTCTTTGAAACCACAAGTGGGAAAATTTAATGGTGAAATGTTGAGTTTCATTCTAGGAGAGAGTTGCAATGGTGGAAGAGTTCAGAAAACCACTGACGGTAAGTTTGCCAGGAACTCAAGTGTCTGCATCTAGAGACTACAGAACAGCTGCTTTTCAAGTGTCTGTTTTCTTAAAGCAAAACCTGTAGCTGAAGATCATTTGAAATGCAAAGTTACATTGCTAATTCTTTGTATCTCAGTTTTATATATTTTATAAGAACCTGGGATAAATTCTAAAATAGGTATAAAAACAGAACTAATACATTTCATACATTGATTGCTAGTTACTTTTCCTTTGAGTAGTTTCTTAAACATTTTCGATGCAGAGCCTGTCAGAAGTGCTCTCCCATCATGGCTTTGGTGTTTCCTCAGTGTCTAACCTTGCGATGCCAATATAGTTTGAACTTTCAAAAACAAAGTCACTCATTTTAAATATGACTCTGAACCTTTTCTTTGATTCAGTTCATGAAAAAAAACAAACAAACAACGGAGCTATTTGTGATCTCACCGATCAGGGCCGGATCATTCATGACTGGACTTTATTAAGACAGTGTTAAGTATTGAATGCTAAATGTATTCTCAAAAGGCCTTATTTGTAACCCTACTCACCACACCCTCACCCTCCACGAGAGTAACGAACCCAACAAGTATCTATTTTCCTTGTGCAACTGAGAGCCTGTGAGTTTTGCTGCTGATTTCATATGAAAAACCTTGATATGCAAGAGCCCTGCGAACTGGGAGCGATTGGGAGCAGAGGGATGCGAGGCTTGGACACGTTATGCAATAGAAAACAATGAGGAAGAGGAGCCTTAATAGCAGTGGGACAGGTCACGGTGTCCACACAGTCACGAGGAGAGAGCTGTGCCACGGAGGGCAGGACTAGGCTCGGGGTTCCTTCCAAGTAGGTTTTTTTCCACCCACTTGCAAAGACAAAACAGCAGAATTGGTTGAGGTTGATTTAGCAAAAAATAGCAGAGCGAGCACTTACAATCAAAGTGGAGACGCAGAGTGTTGGTTTAGAATCAAAATGTTTTCAGCACTTGCAGGTCTTGAGGTGTAGCTGAGGCTCAGCTCTGCAATCCCAAAGAGAACAGCTTGGTAGTTGCGTTGTGGTTTATTTAACAGATGAAAGAAAGAACTCTGGGGAAAAAAAGTAATTATAAACCCCATCCTTTAAGTTATTTTTTCATGGAATAAATGCTGGCATTGCTTGGAGTGAGTTGCTGTGGATGAGAGTGGTCCCTGGGTAACCCAGGGGATGAAGCATCCCACCCCAGCTCTGGTACAGGAGGGAGATCCGGATGATGCACAGGAGTTATTTTGGAGACAGGAGCTGTGGTAGGGCTCCAAGCCTGGGTGCTGGGCTTGCCTGCAGCCACCACTCTCTCCCTGCTTCCCCAGCAGCTCTTTCTCTATTCATGGGCTCAACAGATACTCCAGGCTGCAGCCACTGCTGTGGTGTTGGCACATCCCGGTTTTCTCAGCGTTCCTCCCACATGATGCAGGATGAAGGGCTGGCAGCTCCCTTCTTTCAGATGTTCTGGCTGCTGCTCTTACAGAGACAGGTCAAGTCCAGGGCTGGGATGGGGCACAGACCTTCTTTTTTGACCCAGAACCATCCTTTGAAAGCACATTTCACCTGGCCTGCACTGTGCTCGTTATGCTTAATGTTACGAATATGGGACTTGTAATAAAACACCTTGTACAGGACTGGATAGCAATATTTATTGCATTTGAGAAATGTGCAATAGGGCATGAAGATCAGGCATAAAGCATATCGACTGTTTTATTGTCTCTGGCAATCCATGAATGCCCAGCTCAGTGTTTCTGGACAATGATAATCACAAATACCAGCTGCCTTGTTCTCTCTTCTTCAGTCCTGCCACTCTGATTTTGCTGCCATCTTTGGTGGTTATCCCATGTCCACCCCAGAAATCTCTGTCAAACAGCCTGGGTCTGTCATGGTGTGGCACTGCCCTTCCCTGCCTTTGAAGAAGTCATCACTCTGCTGTTTAGCCCCCAAATTCAGAAATTGCCTTGAGCCAACCATTTACCCTCTTCACTTTTGATCCTCATAGAATNGCCAGTGTTTCACCACCCTCACAGAAAATGTCTTTCTCAAGTCCTTCTCACCAGGGCTGCTCTCAGTCCCTTCATCCCCGAGCCTGTGTGGATCCAGGGATTGCCCTGTCCCAGGTGCAGCACCTCTTAATTTGGCCACGTTCAACCTTGTGATTCTCCCATGGGCCCATTTCTCAAGCTTGTGCAGGTCCCTCTGGATGCCACTCCATCCCTCAGGCGTGTCAGCCACACCACTCAGCTTGGTGTCACCTGCAGACTGGCTGAGGTGACTCAATCCCACTGTCTACAGCACTGGTGAAGATATTAAACATTATTGGTCCCATTACGGATCCCTGAGGGACACCACTGGTCACTAATATCCATGTGGACAATGAGCTGTTGACCACTACCCTCTGGGTGTGACCAACCAACCACTTCCTCTTCTTCTGAACAGTCCATCCATCAAATTCATCTCTCTCCAGTTTACAAAGAAAGATGTTGTGGGGGACTCTGTCAAAGGCCTTACAGAATTCCAGATAAATGAAATCTGTAGCCCTTCCCGTGTCCACTGAGGGAATCACCCCATCAGAGAAGGCCACTGGGTTGGACAGGCAGCACTTGCCCTTGGTGAGGCTGTACTGGATGTCCCAAATCACCTCCAGGAGCCTCAGCAGAGCTTCTAGGAGGGTCTATTCCATGATCCTCCCAGGCACAGTGGTGAGGTTGGCGGGTCGGTAGTTTCCACGCTCCTTTCCATACCTGGTAAAAATAGGTGGAATGTTTTGCTTTTCCCTGTCAGCAGGACTCGCCTGACTTTCATGTCATTTTATGATTGGCAACTACATCAGCCAGTTCCCTCAAGACTCTGGGATGCATCTCATCAGATTCCATAAAGTTATGTACATTCAGGTTCCTCAGGTGGTCACAAACTTGATCTTCCCTTCCAATGGGAGGGACTTTGCTCCTGCAGTCCCTGTGCTGTGGTTTCTCCACTCAGAAGTGGTGGGAAGAGAGGTTTCCTCAGCCATCTCATCCCTTGTTGCCAGTTTGCCCATTGTGTTACACCTTCTTTGACCCTTCCTTTTCAGTCTGTAGAAGCCCTTGTTATTCCTTGTATCTCTTGCTGAGTTCAGCTCCATCCACACCTTGGCCTTTCTCACCTCATCTCTACACTACGTGGAAGCATCCCAATACTTTTCCCAGGACACCTGTCCCTGCTCCCACTGCCTGTGCATTTCCTCTTGCCCTTCAGTCAGGACCAGCAGTTCCTGACTCAGCCATGTCAGTCTCTTGCCTTCCTTGCCCAGTTTTTTACACCTGGGGATTGAGAGCTCTTGTGCTCTGTGGAAAGTGACCTGGAAGGTACACCGGCTCTGTTCTGTTCTCTGGTCCCTAAGGGCAGTTTCCCAGGGGATCGTATTGACTGACTTCTTGAAGAGCTGGAGCTTTGCTTTCCTAGAATTCATCACCACCTGCCTATCACTACCTCAAGGTTTTCATCACTTCCCACCTTTGCCTCATCCTTTGCTATACGAGCTCTTATTTTCCATTGGCGTGGCTCTGCTCACAGCTGTGGGAGGACTGGGATGGGGGTCCCATCTGTCCCTGCCCACTGCCCACACCCCCCAGGCTCCCTGTGCTCACCTGCATTGGCTCCTGTCTTGGCCCATCCTCTTGCCCGGTCCCATTGCAACTTCCACCCTTGCACGTTCTTTATCTCGTTCCTCTCCTACTGTGGCGCATCCCACTGAGCGCCAACAAGAGGTCTGGTGTTGGTGGTGCTGCTCTCTGAGTTTGGGTCACTTATCATTGGCGGTGACATTAAAAAGCAGAAACCATCCACTTCCAAAGGATGGCCATAAAATCCATCCCAGAGGAGGAGAACACAGGGCAGTGCAGCTTGAGCCTTGGCTCTTGCTCACCTCCGAGCTGCAGCAGGAGCTGCCTGTGAGAGGGGAAGGTGGCACTCCTGCTGTCCCACGGAGGGCACAGCTCTCCCATGGCCTGGGAAAGGATCCATCCTCTGTGCTGTGCAGAGATGTCTTGCAGAAAGAAACCCTGCACTGACTGAGCAGGAGCCAGCCCACCCCACAGCCAGTTTGCTGGACACAACTTGCATATAGAAATTGTAAATAGAAAAATATCACTGATGGGGATCCAATAAAAACCTATTGGGTTTTTATTGTAAAAAATCTTACCAGGTTTACATCTTGCTTTTCTTTTTCTAAGCATAAGAGGGAGGATGTCTTTGAAAATGTCTCAAGAACAATGACTTGCAGGCCAGGCATTTTTGGAGGAGGAGGAGGAGAAGGAGGGCAGGGGCAGCCACAGGGCTGTCCTGGCCACGCTGTGCCATCTGACTGCTCAGAGAGGAAAAGCCGAGGCTGGCTCAGCCTGGCAGTGGTTTCTCTGAGAAGCCATTGCTGTGCTGTTTGCTCTTTTAAAAAGGCAGGATCACTATTAGTTTTTTTGGCATTATGGCTCAAATGAGCCACGAACCAAAATGAGATGTTTGAAGCACTGTCATCCTTTACCTGCTGGACCGTGTTCTTTCCCTAAGCTCCCAGTCTAGCACAGCACTTATTGCGAGTTTGCTCCCTGGGGTTCCTGCTCCTCAAGTGCTTTCCTGGCTGGCTGGTGATGTCAAATCCCAAGAAAGACTCCCTTGAAGTCAGTGTAAGTGAGAAGAGATTCAGGTGCGTGGACTTGGCTTGGTGCAGGATCAGGCCCTCGGTCTTTTCCCAGCCCTTTGTGTTAGACTTTGCCTGTGCAGCTCCCAGGGGGCCCAGAGGAGGTTGCATGTTCAAGCCACTGACATCTGTTTGAGAATGTGCCTCTTTAGCTCTTCAGCGTGTGAAATAATGCAAAAAAAAAAAAAAGAAATATAAACAAAGTACAATGTCTGTGGTAGAAGCAAGGCTTTTCAAATCTGTTTCTCAGGTAAACAAGTGACACTAATGACAGTGGAGTAACAGCCATCTAAGGGAATTGGGATGTGAAGCAGGAGGATTCCCTCCATCTCGCAGGACACTTGGGTTGCCAGACACGTTTACTGAGCCTTTAAACACTTGGTGCAAAAGGAAACGAGAAATCAAATTGGTCTTTTCACTACCCTTCGCTAGCTAGACAGACAGACAGACAGACAGACGTCCACTTCAAAAGCACAAAGGGAAGACTCCAACCTAGACTAAACCACACACACACACACACACACAGAGAAACCAAGGTACCAGTGAAAGTCCTTTTGTCTCTTCCTCCCGGTGGGAAGCAGGGTAGAAATGCAAGGAGCTGCTCTGTTCCGCTGCCGGCCGCGCCTCGACTGCTGCCTCCAGAGATGTGAATGTACCGCTCCTTGAGTTCCCTCCCATAGAACTAGAGGCACCTCGTTAGGAAGTTGCTCCTGTTTTATGGTGCTAAAGAAAACTTTTATCCCCCCCCTTCCCCTTAAGCATTTAAGAACTATTAAATGGCCCTTTTTATGAATGTAACATATCCATTTCTGTTCCACATTTTACACTGCAATTTTAACATGTTTGGAAATGATTTGCCTTTTTTCTTTTAGAATAAGCTTTATAAATATTCTGTAGAGTCAATTGAAGTATAATTCTTAAGGATCACTCTAAGACGCCTACAAAATCTTGTATATTTTTAAGTGTGCCAATTTGTAAAATATTTTGTAAGTGTATATTTTTCTTAGAAAAGTGCTGTGAAGTGTTTGTATGTGTGAGGTTTCCCTTTTTTTGCACCTTCGGGTGTTAATAAAAGGATGTATACTTAAAAGTTTCTGGTTTTAAAAACCAAAATACAAAGAAAAAAATTAAACTTTTGTTGGGAATTTTGTAATAAAAAGAAATGTTGTGAAAGAGTGTAGTGATATTGTGTAAAGGAAACTGGAAAATTTGTGAGCGCTTTGCTGTTTTATAGATCCTCTTGTAAATTATTCTTGTAATATTTTGGGTTTTGTTGTTCTTGTTGCAAAGGTTTTAAATATTTGTGACTGACTCTGTATGGTGAAAACGTCATATTGTTAACTTGCTGAGTTTTGTTATATTGTTTATGGAATAAATAAAAAAATGAAAAATCTCATTTTAAGATCATGTATGAAGAAGAAATTAAAACTGCCATTTATTGAATATTAGGAATTGGTTTTTACTTGAGAAATGGAAATTTCAAGTCAACACAGAATTAACACTTCACCTTCCAAGGGTGCAGAGATGGGTTCGGGCTTGTTGGGAGGGGAGGCTCTTGCCAGCCCCCTGTGCTGGGAAAGTGGAGTCCCTGTCCTGGCAGGATCCCACCAGTGCCAGGAAGCATCTCCAGACTGGCCCTTTCCTGGGAAAGAGCAGATGGGTGCAATGAAATGCCACTGTCTTCATTTTCTTAGGGAAAAGGCATTAAAATTACTTGCTTTAAAAATGATAATTCCTTTCATTAGCACTTGATAGGGAAAATGGCAGGGGAGGAGGGGCATTAATTTAGGCTGGGTCATTCCAAACCCTACAGAAAATGGGGCATGGGCACCGTGTTCAGCAACTGGATCCCTTGGAGAGGGGCTGGGAAATGATCCCCCAAGGCAGAGCTGGTGCCTCTGCAAAGTGCCTGTGTTCACAGCTGGGCAAAGCAGGGCACAGGATTTCAGTGTTTGTGCCAGTCCTGCAGCTCCCAGTGCCCACAGGATCACAGAATGTGCTGAGCTGGGAGCGACCCAGCAGGATCAGCGAGTCCAACCCTCAGCCCTGCACAGGACCGTGCCCAGGAATCACCCCCTGTGCCCCAGAGGATCATCCAAACCCTCCTGGAGCTCTGGCAGCCTTGGGGCTGTGCCCACTGCCCTGGGGAGCCTGGTCAGTGCCCACCACCCTCTGGGGGAAGGACCTTTCCCTGAGATCCAACCTGACCCTGCCCTGGCACAGCTCCTGCCATTCCCTGGGTGCTGTCCCTGCCCGGCACAGCCCCAGCCATTCCCTGGGTGCTGTCCCTGCCCTGACACAGCCCCAGCCATTCCCTGGGTGCTGTCCCTGCCCTGGCACAGCCCCAGCCATTCCCTGGGTGCTGTCCCTGCCCTGACACAGCCCCAGCCATTCCCTGGGTGCTATCCCTGCCCTGGCACAGCTCCAGCCATTCCCTGGGTGCTGTCCCTGGTCCCCACAGAGCACAGATCAGTGCCTGCCCCTCCTCTGCCCCTGCCCAGGAAGTTGTACCTGCACTGAGGACTCCCCTCAGTCTCCTCTTCTCCAGCTGAACACACCAAGTGCCCTCAGTGTCCTCACACCCTCCCCTCCAGGCCCTTCCCCATCTTTGTTGCCTCCTTTGAACATTGTCTTTTGGCTGAATAATAGTTTGTACATGATGTGGGGAGCACAGAGCAGCAAGTGGGGTGAGTGCTGGAGTGTGGGTTTTGGCCAGGGAAGCACATGGACAGCTCAGCTTTAAGGACTGAACCCCATCTGGTGCTGGAAGGGTTTGCTCACCAGCAGGTAAAACACCTGGAGGGACTGGCCAAGCCCACAGCCACCAAAACCATCTGGTCTGTCCTATAAGGGATCAACCCCATGACTGGAAACAGTTCTGGCTCCCTAGTGCAAGTCTTGGGGACAGACTTTTTAGCAGGTCCAGCTGCCATAGGACAAGTAGTGATGGTTTGAAACTGAAATAGGGTAGATTCAGGTTGGATCTAAGGAAGAAATTTTTTACAGTGGAGGTGGGCAGGCCCTGGCTCAGGTGCCCAGAGAAGCTGTGGCTGCCCCATCCCTGGGAGTGTCCAAGGCCAGGGAGGACAGGGGTGTGAGAAGTCTGCAAGGCTGATGTTTCTCTGAGCTATTAGTGCAGGTTATCTCCAAACCCAGGGTTATGTTGCTCAAAAACATCCTTTGAGGGCCTTACTGCAATCTTGTGCTTTGTGTGGTGAGACCAAGCACTGGCACAAGGCTGTGCTGGCCCAGCTGGTGTGGCTGCAATGCAGCAGGTCCCTGGTTGGCATGAATGGTACCAATACACTGTTAATTAGCAGAGGAGCCTTCATATACATGAGTAATGCTACAGAAAGGGCTTGTTAAAGGGTTTGTGTTGATCTAATTCATTCAGATTTTAAGCACATTAAACACTCACAACTTCTGGATGAACCATCATGCATCTCTGAGTTCAGCCCAGTGACTTTTCCTTGTGAGTGAAAGCAGAGTCAGATTTTAATTAGGATGTAATTTAATACCACCAGCTTCTCTGTCTGACCAGCAGGAGCTGCTGTCTCTGGCTGGTGATGGCTTGGGACAAACCTGCCCTGGGTGACACCAGTCTTTCCTCAGCATGTCTTGGGTTGGCCCAATGGCCTTCACCGTGTCCCGAAGCAGCAACAGAATTATGCAGCTGATTCCATAGGATAGCTTAGAACACCTTCACCCCCCCCCTCAGGAGGCTCCACTCAGAGCTTTCCCTCCACGTTTCCTTGCTTGGATTTTGCTTTAATTTAACCCACCTCTTGCAGCAGAGCACACCAGGGGAGGATTTGCAATACACCACAGCCTAAGAAGCTGGAGGGTGAGAGAAGGGATGGGGAAAATGATCCATCAGCACCTAAACCTTGCTCATCTACCCAGTGAGCTTATGAAAAACTCCTCAGGAAGGGTCAGAAGTGCCAGCCAGCAGGCCCAGGCTGCATCCCAAGGGCTCGTTTTATTGCAGTGTTTAGGGATAGGGTAGATCCACTCCAAAGGGTGTTGCACAGAGGGATGGGAGGTGCTGCAGCCCCAGCTCAGTTTGTGTGCTGTGCTGGCAGCTTGGCTGGACTCCTTACCTCCCATTTCCAAAGGAAAAGAGCTTGGGTGGCCTGCAGCACCATTCTTCTCCTTTCTGGGCCTTTCCTTGAGTTGGTAACGTCAGTTCTCAAGGACTCAAAATGTCTCCTCCCAGTCTGTACCTGTGGACTGGTGTTTGTCTCTCTAATGAAACCTTCTCACTGCACCACCAGGCTCCCCTGGGCTCACTGGCTGGAACAGATCAGCACTAGGTGAGAACATTCCCAAAAAATCACCTTGTCTTGCAGCATTTGCAGGCTGGAGGCTCCCAGAGATTAAATTGTGGATGTATTTTCTCTCTTCAAGCAAGTCAATAGAAAAAAAGGGGGATTGTTTTATCTTAGGTATTCACAAGTGATTCTTTTCAATATATTTCAAACTCAGAAATATATTTAACTCCCCCAAAGTCAACACTGAGACCAAACCTGCCCCAAATCTCAGATATAAGCTCTGCAAGCCATGCAAAACCCACCAGCCAAGCTGTGGCCCCAGCAGAGCTGATCACCTTCCACTGGCAACATCCCATCCAAGAGGTTTCTTAGACTCCACAAAATTCCAGGTGGAAACTGTCAGAACAGGTGTTATGTGGTTTATTTTGATAAACACCCACAGGTTTCCCCCCAAAAAATTTTATGGGATTATTCCTAAAGCAGCAGCTTTTGCTTTGCAAATATACTTTGTGTTGCAGCAAAAGCACTGGTTCAATAAAGCACTCAAACATACACTTTATCTTAAGCATGTTGGAGATTACATCCCTCTTTAGCAAAGCATTTAAGTATGTGCTTAATTTAAGGATTTAATTAAGGATTTTAATTGTAGACTTCAGTATGTGCTTACCTGCCTGGCTGAATATGGGTGAGATTACTACATGCTGAAGATTTCTACATAAAGTAAGTGACTAATTCTGTCTGAATGAAGATGTTGCATTATTCTCACATAAGGCAGTTAAAATATAAATAGGGAAATGGCAAGAGGCAGTTAACTCAATTCCTCCAGCTGGCAGGAGCATCCACGACCAAATCTGAGTTGATTAAAATCTAATATTATTAGTGATAACCTCTAAAGTGGCATTACAGATCAATAGGAAGCAGCACCTTAAAAATGAGTCTCCAGCTCATAAGCTTTAATTATGAGAAAGGAAGGATTCAGCCACCCTCTCCCTCTCAGTGACAGCGACCTTGAAATGTAAATGGCCACCAGCTAATGGGCTGTGGTGTCATTTTCCCAGTCATTAGGGGGTTTAAGCTGATTTCCTAAGGAAAAGAGAGTTTCTGCAGTTGCATTGCCAGCCTGTCTTTTGGACCATTTCCATAACTTTTGAACTCTGACAAATTTCATCTAATTGAGAAAAACAAAAGAATTCCAAAGACACCAAGTTCCAACAAGTCGAATGCAACATAAGAGACTGGTTTTCTGTTCCTCCAGCAGCATTTGCTGTCACTGGAGAGCTTCCTCCATGCCAGTACTGGGACAGTGTGCTGGTTTGGGCTGGGATGGAGTTAAAGATCTTGACAGTTGCTAGTACAGGACTGGGGTTTGGATTTTGCTGAAAACAGTGTTGATAACAGAGATGTTTTTGTTACTGCTGAGCAGGGATCACACAGCATCAAGACCTTTCCTGCTTCTCCTACCAGCAAGGACACAGGTGGGACAGGACACAGCCAGCACAGCTGAATCCAAGTGACCCAGGGGATATCCCAGACCATGTGGCATCATGCTCAGCATAAAGGTGTGGGAAGTGAGGATTGGAACTTCACTCCTGCATTTCCTACTCTGCTGATGTCTCTGAAGCTCCCAAGCCACCATATGCACAGAAAACATACATGTCTGCAATCTCATCTGAATTATTGGTTGAGAAGTTTTATTTGCTTGCACACCTGAGAAGTGTGTAGGACTTGTGAGGCCACACCTTGAGCCCTGTGTCCAGTTCATACACCCTTGGTTCAAGGACATTGAGGGGATGGAGTGTGTCCAAAGAAGGGAACAGAGCTGGGGAAGGGCCTAGAGAATGAGTCCTATGAGTAATGGCTGACAGAGCTGGGAGGTCTCAGCCTGGAGAACAGGAGGCTCAGGGGGGAACCTCCTCACTCTTGCAATGAAAGGAGGGTGTAGCAGTGTGGGAGTTGGCCTCTTCTCCCAGGCAACCAGCGACAGGACATGAGGACAGAGCCTCAGGCTGTGCCAGTGGAGGTTCAGGTTGGGCATCAGGAAGGATTTCTTCACTGCAAGAATGGTCAGGCACCGGAAGGGACTGCCCAGGGAGGTTTGTAGTCCCCATCCCAAGAGGTGTCCAAGGAACGACTAGATGTGGCACTTGGTGCTCTGGGCTGGGGAACAAGGTGGGGGTTGGTCACAGGTTGGACTTGATGGTCTTGGAGGTCTTTTCCAACCTTAGTGATTTAGTGATTCCAATGCACAGCAATGACACCACTCAGAAGTGCAGGAGTCCCTGTGCTTTAGTGCTGAAGGCAGTCAAATGCCCATGTTGTTCTTTCCTGGCAGCAGCCAACAGCCAAGCAAGAGGACACAGCCACCCACAGCTGCTGCCCATGGGCAGAGGAGGAGCCTCAGGCTGTGTGAAGGCATCTGAGATGAGAGACCAGAAAGACATCCAGTCCTCCTGGGAGGGGATGGTAGAGCTCATGGTCAGCAGTGACCACCATGAGCGGCAGTGACCACCATGAGCTGTGGTGACCACCATGAGCTGCGGTGACCACCACAAGCAGCGGTGACCACCACGAGCAGCAGTGACCACCATGAGCAGCAGTGACCACCATGAGCTGCAGTGACCACCATGAGCTCTGGTGACCACTATGAGCAGCAGTGACCACCATTAACTGCAGCAACATTCAGGGCAGTGACTGAACATGGCACTTGGAAATGGGTCACAAATTGGAGATCAGACACTGGGGAAGAACTAAGCTCCCAAAAAATGGTGAGGAAGATGAAGCTTCTGCTCCTTCAGGATGTAATGGTTTTCCTGAGGGGGACCCTGTGTGTTGGGAAGATAAGCTTAAATCCAGCCCTTTGTTGGTGCTTTGCTTCCCCCTTGGACTCCCTGCCCTGCAGGGAATGAGCCAGCTGGAAGGAGGAGCCTGTGTGCGGCCATCCTGCCCATGCCTCGGGCAGCTTGAGCTGTAACCACACTGTGGGGCACCTTTGAAACTCTGAGGGACCATGTGGCACTCCTGTGTCAGCCCTTGGGCTGCTCAAAGCTGAGGGTGCTAAAATGGAAGGCCTTTTGTCTTTTTGTGTGGTATCTCAAGGCATCACAAGCCCCGACTGGATTTTTCGCTTAAAGTTTATATATTGAGCCACCTTAAAATGCAAAAGCGAAAGTGATTGTCATCTGGAGAGGGAGACCAGCCAGCAGATACACCTGACAGGGCACCCATTCCAGAGCCCTTCCTGCAGATGAGTCACCCAGGGAGATAACCCAGGCAGCCAAAATGACATCACAGATGCTTATCCACCCCTGTCACTGGGACAGAAGGATTTAAACAAACACAAGTGAGTTTCTGTGGGATTTTACACCTTGCATCAATTTGTTTTCCCCATGAAGAACAAGAGACACTTCTAGTTCTCCATGTCCATACCTGCACCTTTTTTTCTTTACCCTCAGATTTCATCTTTCAGATTGCATGATTCTGCAAGATTAAGCTTCCATCCTTTTAATGGAAATAACAATAGTGGCAGCTTCAGACAGCAAATCCACTTGCTGAGAGAAAAGTACTTAAGGGATGTGTTCTCTGGAGCACAAGGCACAGCTCTGGAGCACAGCTTGGATGTATGGCACATGTATCATGAGAATGGTGGCTGTAAGNGGGAAAGGGGAAAGGGAAAGGGGAAAGGGGAAGGGGAAAGCGGAAGGGGAAAGCGGAAGGGGAAAGCGGAAGGGGAAGGGGAAGGGGAAAGGGGAAGGGGAAAGGGAAAGGGGAAAGGGGAAAGGGGCAAAGCTGTGCTGCCCAGGATCCTCCGTGCCTGACACTGTACAGTACAGTGTGATCTCAGGAACCTGTGTTGAGTGCAGGGCTGGCACTGACGTGCTCCTGTTTCAGTGCACTGCCAGTGCAGAGAGAAGAAAATCTCTGCCAATTCTGAGCTGTAGAAGGTACATGACCTACAGATGAGTCAATCTAATTTTATCCTGTAGTGAGCACTGGTGCACCTGTATAATGAATAGCACATTATCACATCTTGGCTTGACTATCTCAATATATTAATATAGTCTTCATAGCCTTTGGTTATCATGTTATTTGTTCTTTAATCTAATGTATTTGGAGCAACTGGCTAGCGAAATACAGCCCTATTTATCCTTCTAAGGACAACAATAGCAGGGATAAATGTTAAACTAAAGGAAGGAATGAAAAAAAAATAGCAGCTCTATTTGTGCTATGCCGAGATGCATTTCTTGGCAGCCTCAGAGATTCAACAGTCTGGTATTTATCACGATGAAACGCAGAAATGTCTGATGATTACATGAAGGGAAATAGGGAGACTGAGCATAAACTGCAGACTGAGAGATAAGGGCACATTTTCACAGCAGGCAGCTGCTGGAACAGGGCTGTGTCAAGGCAGCCCATGCTGCAGCAGAGGAGGGTGCACAGGCCAGGGCAGAGAGGGGGCAGAGCTGACACCAGGGATAAACAGGACAGTTTAATACTGAGGAGCAGAATTAGCCAGCCTGCTTAATCATGTTATTTAACACCAGGAGGATTATTTTTAAGGAATTTATCCATCCTTCATCTCCCATCAGAGAGAAGCAAAATGCTGGCGTTGGCTGTGGAGACTGTTTCAGATCTTTCATTCTGAAATGAGCCTCTGGCGTGTTCAGAGAGGGAATCTGTCCAGTAGTGGCTGGAGCTGTGTCATTGATTTACCATCATCCCAAATCCCTTGAAGACACCATCTGCCTCTGTCTACGTGGTGGCTCCTGTGCTTGAGGCACCACTCTCTGGACTCAGACCTGGCTCTGTTTGCAGGTGGGTGCTTGGCATGACCCCTCTGTGGTGCTTCCAGTCTCTGGCAGAGTTATACCAGGATTATTGAAACCAAGAGTTCAAGAGTCAGTTTTCTTACCAAATCCAAAAGGTCCAAGGAACTCCTGGTGAGAGACAGTCATTGTATGACTTTGGTCAAGGTTGTTTAAAGTTAGGATTGGGATTTGAGAACAGAAAAGTGCAGATCTCTCAATTAATGCCAAGTCTGTGAAGTCTGCTGTCCCCTAGGAAACACACTGAGATGGAGGCTCACCTTGGTTGTGGAGAGCAGCACCTGTGTTTGTCAGGCAAGGATGATCACCAGTTTAATTTTAGGGCTATAGTTATGAACCAGGCTAAGATTACAGTTCAAAAAAGGAAACGTGCTGTTGCCTGCACTATCCTGAACATCACACAGGCCCCATTCTTGTTTGATGGATGAAGGATAAAATATGATGGATGAAGGATGATGATGAAATTCATTACTCTGTAGAGAGGGAGAGAAGCTCCTGATTTTAAGCAGTTTACCCCAGTGGTGGAAGTCCTCCATTTCCCTGACATGAGCACAGAGATAAAGTAACACATGATCCTTGTGTTTTGGCTTCATTCCATCCTCTTGCAGCAGCATATTTGATGCAAGACTCAAGGAATGATGAATTGCACTCTAGAGCAGGCGTTTCCTACAAACAATTCAATAAAAACATATGGACATGATGTATGTGATATATCTTGGGATCTCTGTAGGGTTAACAGAGGTAGTACCCCAAGTCTCTGCCTGGCAAACTCTTCTGACAGATGCTTCCCTCATCCTCTTTGCTCCAAGTAAAACCAGCAGCCTTTTAGGATCAATAATCTCCTCTCCTGCAGCCTCCTAGGCTGGAGAGCAGATCCCGTCACTCAGCAGTGCCAAGGGCATCAGAAGCAATTAAAGAAAAATTAGAATTGATTTGAAGAATGTAATAATCATTCATCTAGCTGGAGGGAAAAAAGAGTTTTATCGTTGAAATATTAGAGCAGGATTTACGCTCTGCTAAGTATTATGGCACCCACAGAAGCAAGTCTGAAACCTCAAGGTAAATTATTTAATTCTAGAGAACAAGAAAACAATAATGTTGCAAATCAATGCAAGAGGCTCAGGCAGCTAGAAATGGGCAGGGAAGGCTTTCTGACTCCAGTCTGGGCCCACAGGAAGAAGCCAAGTATCTCCCTGTCTGCCACACCTGCCTTCCCATTGCAGTTTTGCTTCCCAGCACATCATCTTGTAACCATTCTTACCCTGCTGCTGGGTGCACACCTGTTATAGTTTAAGTTGGCAAAATGCCAACTGCCTGGTACCCAGTCAAAAGGTCCACTCCCAGAGAAGGAGAGTGAGGGAAAAAAACAGAAATGAGGCTTTGGACATGGTGAAGTTCTTATATTTATATAGAGAAGTGGAAAGCTTAACACCAACTATGAAATAGCACATAGTGACAGGAAACAACAACAGGCTCACCGAGGTCGCCCCAGCTAACAAGCAGAATTCTGAACCAACCAAACCTCCTCCCCAAAGGAAACCTCCCAGCAGGAGGGAAAAAGGAATTAAAAGGAATATGCTCACTTCCCCAGGTAAACAGCCACACAGACCAGCAGCAGGGCCTGATATCAGGGAGTAGGAACCCTCCTGGTCTGAAGCACGGACCGAAAGGACAGAAACTCCTCCCCCCTGGCTTGTTAAACTCCTCGACGCTTTCTAACGATGTCAGATGATATGAAATACCTCTTTGGCTGCTTAAGTCAGATGATACCTGTCCCCTCTAATCTGCGCCACGTCCTTTGAGGCCTGCTGAAAACTGAGGCCTAAATGGGGACCTATGCTGACTAGAGCCAAAACTACTACAACACCCTTCATGGTTCTCACATAAACGAGGATGGTGATCTTCAGGTACAGAAGACAGAAAGCCAAAGATGAGTAACAAAACAAGGTATTTTGGAGGGGGAAGCTGAAAACTGGCCGCCCTAGGACAGGCAGTTTTGTCACTCTGTGCTGGGTGTCTCGTTGCTCCAACAAGGGACAAGGAGCTTTACTGATCTTTGCAAAGCCTTCAGTAAGTGCCACATTTTTCTTTCATGTTCTGGATGTCCCTGCTACAGAACACATACATCAAACCCTGTCTGTAAAGGAGCAATTAAACGGCACTGCTAAAGGGATGGCATAGGATGGACCTGATTACAGCTCACCCAGAAATGTCTTCCCAAGTCCCAGGCTCTTTGACGTGATTCTCCCCCCTTTCTCTGAATTTCTTCCCGCATTAATTTCAGCCAGTCCTGGGATTATTTGAAAAAGGGCCTTGGGGGACTTGTTCAAAGGCACTGCCACCACGGCCGACTTTGCTTTCTGAGCTGAAGCATTTCACTCCTATCTGTCTGGACATATGAGCTGCTCAGCACTGCTTCATTAGGCAAGTTATTTTTAAATTCCCAGAAAGAGCAAAACATTGAGAGAGGAATTAGCATTTGCTGTTGAAACAGCTGCAAAAAAAGAATAGGCAGAAGGCACAGGGTCCCCCTTGCCAGCAGTGTGATTAACCAGCAGCAGTGCCCAGCCACTGACACGCTCAGGCTGCTCTGGGGATGGCAGAAATCAGGCTCCAAGGTAAAGATTGGTGAGTGACCATCAGAACTGTGTTCTGGATCTAAGTAAGAGGGTGACCATCAACACTGAGTTAAGAAACAATCATATCTAATAGACTAGAACAAAATTCTTCCTTTTATTCAGCGCTGGGAACATGGGGATAATTCCACCAAAGACATGTTCAACGAGACTTTTGTGTTTCCAGGTTTATAGACTTAGTTACAACCGATAACCCCTCCTCGAAGTTAAGCAGGATATTTAGGGTGACTTTTAACAGACCTAATGGGCTGCTCTTATCTCTACAGCCCTGTGTTACCTTTTAACTAAACAATGTCACAGCTTCAAGTCTCAACCTAGACAGGTTTTCTGATTTATTTCTTACAGCTTAGCCTCTAATCTCAACAAGGTTTTGGTTTATTTCTTCAAGTTCAGCTTACAGCTACAGGGTTAAAATCCTCTTTGTCAGAAGCTGTGCCTCGTTAAGATAACTGACAAACTTGGCTACAAGATAAAATCAAAAATTAATATAAGATACAACGTTAATACAGGTCTGATTAAAAATTAGTAAAGATCATTATGATTTTATGGAGAAGGAATAAAATCCATTTTCTTGAGGTGTTCCTGAACCAACACTGATTTACAAAAAAAATCTTGGAAATATCTCTCTTCTTCATATCTTTTCTTTATATCTCCTTTCCTCCAATCCCATCTTGTGTTTCCCACTTTTTCTCCCTTGCATTTTACTCTTAAGGATTTTGACTCTTACAACCTCCACTCTGGCTTCTCCACACAAATGAATGAAAGGATAAAGCCTGCCCAGAGTCCTTCCTTCCCTTAAACAACAACCGAGACCCGATGGGCACCTTCAGAATGCCAAGAGACAGCAATAAAGCTGCTGGTACTTCGGTGTATTCTCACTTCGTGGCGTGCTTAAGTTTCCCAGTGGCTAATCCTGCTCTTCCAGCAGGGACTTAAAGCAAAAGGCACATAAACTGTCACAGGCACGTTTTGGTAGCTGTTGTTTTGCAAATGCTGATGTGCCCCGAGGTTGGTGCTGCTGAGAGCAGCCATGACTCACACAGATAATGTTAAAAACGCGAAAAAAGTGTGGAATATGGCCTGGGCCTGAGAAGGGAGAAGGTTTTAGGTGAAAACGGCCTTTTCACCTACGAAGGAGGTTGTGCCTGCCTGGTTCTCCGCTCCCTTCGGCCCTGCCTGCAGCCACAGCATTTCTGCATTTATTCAGAACAAATCTGGCAGGAGCTGTTCTAATAAGCTGCTCCCAATTCCTGCCTAATGAAGGCAGCCGGATTCCTCTGAATTAATTCTTGTTCAAACCAGAGCGTCTCCTTTGGAAAAACACGAGCTCATTAAGTATTTCCAGTGATTCTACAGTGACAGGAACTCTGTCACAGTCGGCCAGTTGTGGGGGTTTCAATGGACAGCTTTCCCCACTTCTAAAAAATATCCAGCCACCTGGATTGATGTCCAGCTACCAAGCACCACCTTGCCAGATAAATCACAGAATCCCAGACTGGTTTGGGTTGGAGCAGATCTTAAAAATTATCTCGTTCCACCCCCTGCCATGGGCAGGAACACCTTCCACCAGCCCAGGTTGCTCCAAGCCCCATCCAACCTGGCCTTGGACACTTCCAGGGATGGGCCAACCTGTGCCAGGGCCTCACCCCCCTTTAGTGTTAAATGTGCCATGCGCCTTCCTTCAAATGTGCCTCACCTTTTATTTCTCAGCAAACTCTGTTCCTTGGGTGTTTCTCACCAAGGTGTGTTTTCCAGCCCTCAGGGAAGCTTTCCTGGAGCCCACTTGTCTTCCTTGGTACCCCCGTTTTGGTTCCATGGAAGCATTAGCTCCTCTTGGCAGAGCACCTCATTAGGAGCTCATCTTCGGCTGATTATTCCTCTTCTGAGTCTCTGTTTTCCATGACTTTGTCACCCACCCCTTGGTCCAGCTGCTGCTCCATTCTTAGGCTAACGACTTTACATCTCGTGGCATTGAAAAACAAGTTGTTTATTTAAGCTGAGCTCATTAAGTGATGCAGATTAGGTTTGGTATTAGAGACCTGCCCCAACTTCTGTGCAGCTGCAGATCACCAGTAATGATTTGGCATTTTCTTGCAGGTCACTGATCACACATTAAGTGTGTGGGGTCAAGATCTGACAGGAAGGGAGCTCTGCCGAGTTCCGCGGTGCTTCTGCTTATAATTACACTTGGAGACCTATCGGTTAGTTTTCAGTCCAATTAATATTTGTCATATTTTCACCATATTTTGACTGAGAAAAAGGAATGAAGGTAAGATTATGTAAACCATGACATTAAGGAAAATATCTGGCTACAAGGCAAAGGCTACTTTTTGTAATGTTACAGTATCTCCTTGAAATTATTTATTAGCCCATATGTATTAGATTTAATAACTAGTTGTTACTGGTTCTTGGATATCCTTGATCACAGAATGTCCAGGAGTATTTTTCATTAACTTTTCAGGCAACAAATGGCTACAACAGATCTCTGGCCTCTTCTCTCCCCTGTGAGGGGCCACTGCCCTGCCCAGGTTCCCACTGCCCATTGCTGCCTGGAGCCAGGGCCCCACTCCAGCCACACTCCATGGCACAGTCACTTCCCAGTGCTGTGCAAACCTTGGGGTCTGTGGTGTCAGATCCATCGGCCCCACAGCTCCTGCCCCACACTCTGCCCCGGGGGGTCTGTGGGCACAGCTCACAGATGGTCCCCAAACCCCACCCGCTGGTTCTGCCACTGCCAGCTCTGCCCTCTGAGAGCCCAGCACGGCTGTGTGGGAGCACCAACCCCAGGGGCTCAGGAACACCGAGGGGACTCGGTTTGCTGCCTGAACAGAGCAAAAGGAAGAGAACTTCGAGTGGTTTTAACACTTAGAACTGAGAAAACCAATTCCCTCCTCTCATAGCTGTCCACCAGCACAGTGGTGGGGCTGCCCCTTCCCCTGCAGTGGGGCTGTGTCTGTCCCTTCCCCTGCAGTGGGGCTGTGTCTGTCCCTTCCCCTGCAGAGGGGCTGTGTCTGTCCCTTCCCCTGCAG
>VWZD01000136.1:0-73534 GCA_013396695.1 Sakesphorus luctuosus | reverse complement strand
TAGTGTTGGTTTTTAACCATGGATGCATTGAAGTGCTAAATACTTTGGCTCTGCTTTTTCTGTCTCAGTTTTTCTTTTCATTATTATCAGTTTATTTCTTTTAAATTGCTTTAACGCTCTTATAATACTGGTTTCTTATTAAAATTCCAGTTTTAGAGGTTACTGTAAGATTATGTGTTCTGCATAATTAATCACAACAATTGGCACATAATCCTCATATTTATATATTTTAAAGGTGAAAAAGTCTTGCAGCATGATGAATTTACTCGAGATCTATTTAGATTTTTGCAACTGCTCTGTGAAGGGCATAACAATGGTAAGTGAACTGAACTTTGGGGAAAATGTGTGGGGAGTCTGTTCTTAAACAGAGTTAAATGGAACCAATTCTAATGAGTTATTTTTTCCTCTCAGTTTTTTGAGGGGAAAGAGGCAGAGTTCAACTTGATTTTTTAAATCTTAATTTAATTTCAGTTTTCGGTATATTACTAGTAAAACCATGTGGATAACAACTCTTCAATTATATTTACATTGTGATCTACTGTAGTTCAATTTTCACCCATGAGCATCTGTACCCAACAAAGTCCTTAAAAAGCATGCATTCTGCATGAAAATAGGAAAATAACCTTGTGGTTTTTTCCTTTATACTAATCAAGAAGAAATCACTTCTTATTTCAGATTTTCAAAATTACTTACGTACTCAGATGGGCAACACCACAACAGTGAATATTATCATTAGTACAGTTGACTACCTCTTGCGTCTTCAGGTGAGGAAAAAAACAGAGAACAATGGAATATTAAATATTTGCTTTTCCTTCACGTGTGTGAATTTACGTTTTACTGGAATCAAATGTGAAAATTCTTTCTAAAGGGATATCCAAAATAAAGAACTCTGATTTACTTCATATGTTCTTTCTTTGAAAATAGAAGACCTTTCAGAATTCTGTATGAAACCAGATGCTTGTTAATCGGTTTCATTGTTCACTTCAAAAAAGAGTGCAAAATGTTATTGTAATGAGAAATAGATTGACACAGATACACTACATTTCCTCTGAATTGCTGATTCAACTTTTGGTGATACAAGTGCAGACAGTAAATACTGTATACTAAATTCAAAACTAGAAAATAACGTTGGTTTTTTTCTTAGGAATCCATCAGTGACTTCTATTGGTACTATTCAGGAAAGGATGTCATCGATGAATCAGGACAACGTAACTTTTCTAAAGCTTTGGCTGTCACCAAACAAATATTCAATTCCCTTACAGAATATATCCAGGTAAACAGAATGTTTTTCTCAAGGTACTAACAGAGAAGTTCTATGATTACATGGCATGATCATGTTCTGTCCTAAATTTGTAAATACTTTGGCTTTGTTTTTATAAACTTTGATAAGTTACATGAAGTTACCGGACCAGTGTAAAGTAAAAACTAAAACATATGAATGGCTACATATTTTACATGATACACTCTAGCATCTCAGCACTAGATACCAAAGAGATCATGGAAAACTTTCTTGTGTAGCTCCATAGAAGCCTGAAATGTCTTGGGGGATGGGAGGGGAGAGGGCCTGGGGGGAGGAGGAGACATCTTAGGAAGCAAATGGTTTTATTTGTTCTGTTTTATTTTACATAAATAAAATTACACTTTTCTTAATTTCTTTAGGGCCCTTGCATAGGTAACCAACAGAGTCTGGCTCACAGTAGGCTGTGGGATGCAGTTGTTGGCTTTCTTCATGTCTTTGCCAATATGCAAATGAAACTTTCACAGGTATTTTCAGTAGTTAAGTAATTCTTCTTTGCATATCTTTGTAACTTGGTCAAGTGAATGTTGGAAGTTGCAAAGCAGTTAATGTGCTCATACTCACTGCTTATGAATGTACAGATCCAAGGCTGAATCTCCGGACTAATAGCTTCATATCACTCCTTTTAGCATTGTCACTGTGCACTCACCTTTACTAACATCAGACTTGATGCTTATAGCTCAGTTATGTCTTTCTGATAATGAATGTGGCAGTTTGGTCCGTTCCTCCCTGTTGCCAAAACCTGTCAGAGAAGAAGCACCACTGAAAGAGTAGTTCCCATGCTAAAGCTTAGGGCAAGAGAAAAACTGAGAAAGATTCAAAGAGGGAAAGAATGCTGATCAACTTGTCCAGTTAATTAGCTACTGAGCAGGATGGCACAGGCAGTGTTCATTTCACTATAGAGAGCGTTGTGGAGTCCCACTCCACAGTGCCAGGATTCTGTGTTCTTTTGTGCCTTCTTAATATATCCATACCTCAAGCTGCAGGTTCTGAATACAGTAGTGCAGAGTAACTTCCTCACTCTTATCCACTGTCTCTGCTGTCCTCTGACTTACAACATTTCTTCCTACCCTATAGAATTAGGTCAGAATTAATCACAAATCCATGTTAAACTTACCATGTTCTGTATTTAAACTAAACAGTTCTAGTTGTCTTTGAGTGGCAATGCGTTACGCCATTAAATATTCCCAGTGAAGTGAAAAAGGATGGATTTTTTCTGAGACAGATGCTTCCAGATCCATGTAGCAACCAATTGTCATAGTTTCTGCTGACAATTATCTTCATTTTGGTACTCCTTAATGCTTTACTAAAGCTTATCTTTATGGTATTAATACCTCTGCTGTAATAAGTTACATATTGTATTAACCTACTGATAGTAGTCATAATAAAATGACAATGAAATGTTGCAGAATAGCATGAACTACATTTAGCTGACTGTCCTTAACACTGTTTTTCTTTAAATTTATTTCGTTTTCCAGATAAATACTAATAAAATCCAAACTTATTCTCCTTTTTTTTTTTACAGGACTCTGCTCAGATTGAATTACTTAAGGAACTGCTGGATCTGCTAAAGGATATGGTGGTGATGCTCCTGTCACTGCTTGAAGGTTGGACCTCTTTTTCTTTAGCGTCAAATATAATAATCTCACCTTCATATTGTAAAGCACAATTATTATGTTAATCTTTCTTAACTGCTTTTTAATTGCCTTTCTGGAATGTTGGGGGGGGGGAACTTCATATTTATTTAAGAATTATTCTGGAATATGCATTGTCATAAAATAGAGGGCTGCTACAGACAAGCATGTTAAAAGAAAATTTACTAAGATTTAAGAACAATTTTTTCTCTGTTTCCAGCAGGAATATGAAATGTCTTTTTTTAAAATGTAGCTGCCAAATAACTTCCTGTTTTAACACACTACTTAGGTAATGTTGTAAATGGAACTATTGGAAAACAAATGGTAGACACGCTTGTAGAATCATCTAGCAATGTAGAAATGATTCTGAAGTTCTTTGACATGTTCCTGAAGTTAAAAGATCTGACTAACTCAGATGCTTTCAAAGAGTACGACCCAGATGGTAAAGGAATCATTTCAAAGAAGGAATTTCAGAAATCAATGGAGGCTCAAAAACAATACATACAGTCAGAGATTGAATTTCTGCTGTCCTGTACAGAAGCTGATGAAAATGATATGTTTAACTATGTTGACTTTGTGGAAAGATTCCATGAACCAGCCAAAGACATTGGATTTAATGTAGCAGTATTGCTGACAAACCTTTCAGAGCACATGCCTAATGATTCACGCCTTCAGAGCTTACTTGAACCTGCAGAAAGTGTTCTGAATTACTTTGAACCATACCTTGGCCGCATTGAAATAATGGGTGGGGCCAAGAAAATAGAAAGAGTTTACTTTGAAATCAGTGAATCTAGTAGAATGCAATGGGAGAAGCCACAGGTGAAGGAATCCAAAAGACAGTTCATATTTGATGTTGTAAATGAAGGTGGAGAGCAAGAAAAAATGGAACTCTTTGTGAATTTCTGTGAAGACACAATCTTTGAAATGCAGTTAGCATCCCAGATCTCTGAAACAGATTCATCTGAGAGGCCTGAGGAAGAGGAAGAAGCAGAGCCTGCTTACGTAGTGGATATTGGAGATGATGAGGAAGAAGAAAAGTCCCTGGAACCTGCTTCAGCTTTTGCAGTGGCCTGTGTTGCAGTGAAGAAGAATGTTGCCAACTTTTTCAAAATGGTCACTGTGAAGAACCTCAGGAAACAATACAGGAAAGTTAAAAAGATGACAATAAAAGAGATGGTGAAAGTGTTTTTCTCCTTTTTCTGGATCCTATTTGTAGGGACATTTCAACTGTTCTTTTCCATAGTATGGGGAATATTCCAGATTCTTTGGAGCACTGTGTTTGGGGGTGGCCTGGTTGAAGGAGCCAAAAACATAAAAGTTACTAAAATATTAGGGGATATGCCTGATCCAACACAGTTTGGAATCCATGATGATGTTATGGAAGCAGAAAAAGCTGAAGGTGCTGAGCATGCCATCAGAGCTGAACTCGTGCAGTTTGTGAAGGGCGAAAAGGGAGAAGCTGACATCATCGCAGACATTTTTGGCATTCCTACAAAGAAAGAAGGTGCATCAAAACATGGTCATGATGCTGGACTTGGAGATATTGCAGAAATCCTTGGCAGTGAGATCCAGTCATCTTTGGAAAACACAGTTCATAAGAAAAAGGGATTACAGGTAAATTAAAGAGATTTTATATCATTGTTATTATTGTTGTTATTGTTACAATCATACTTATCATTGTGATATAATATTTTTATAACATAATTACTTGCCATTTAACTGATCAATAAATGTTATCAGTGAGAACATACTTTATAATCTTCACTCATTTAAAAGTCAACAGGAAAGCTTATGTTGCAGAAAAAATCAGACCAGTGTCTAGATTTCACTGCAGTAAATTATTGTTACTGCTCATTTGGGCTTAATTGAAGACCAAAACTGCTGGGAAATTTCTAGGCACAGTTTTTGATTTAATTGGTTTATGGCCTTGTTTATTCTGCAGACCTCATTTTTTCACAATATATTTAAATTCCTTTTACAATTTTTTTTCTCCATAATATGCCTTATCATTATCATCTTTCTTCTACATACTTTACTGATCACATGCAATACAGTATCCTTTTTTCCTGTTATTCTTGTTAGTTTAATGTTTATCATAGAATTATTCTTAGCTTTTATTCTGTTTTATGAATAACATATTTGGTTCCACTCAGCTGCGCTGAATAGAATATTTTTCTGTTTAAAAATGGATTGAACTAAATGTTGAAACCAAAATTAATTTTTCATATTTGGAAGGCATTATTAGCGTTTCACTTTACGCTTTAGATCTATTTCTACTTGTTAATCAGACATATCTTTTGTCTCATCATTAATCCATCTCTTTGTGGTGTACTCTCCAGGTATTTTCAAGATAAATCTGAACTGTACAAGTTCTTAGTTCCTTATTTTCTGTTATTTCATACATTTTTCTCCAAGCTTTGGTTCTTGCCTAGCTCAAAATCTATTTTTATAAATGGCTCAAGTAATGCAGTGAGAGCACTAGATACAACTATTAAGTGGAGCTCAAAATAGAAACAGCAGTGTAAGAATCAAAAATTCCCTCCAGGAAGTCACTACATCTTCCTTAGGCATCAGAAATGATAAAATTCACACAAATGGATAGAAAAAAAATCCACCTCTATATACAGGAAAAGCAACTGTGTAATGGTAAGGTCAATGACATTACCATAGACAGAGAAACTGCAAAATAACCAATGGAATGGTATATGATGAAGACCATTAGTAATTAGTTTTTACTGTGAAGTTACGTAGGAATCTGTGCTGAGATCCATGTGGGTTCAGAAACAAGAAAAGTAGTTGTGAGCTCAGAGTTTGCTGATAAATCTGTTATTGGTAGCAGTAAAATCAAGAGCTAACTGCAAAGTTGCCTTAAAAATAGCAGATAAAAATCAGTGAAGTGATGTATGTGGGAGGAAAAGTTATAATTTTGTGTAAAATGTTGCATTTTGAGCTCCTTGCTGCTGTTTGGGTATGAAATCTTGGGAATATAATAGAGTTGTACACCAGAATCAGCTCAATGAAAATGTCAGTCAAGCAAACTGAAATTTTGAATTGTTGAAAAAGGAATAGAGAGAGGAAAACTCCAGAATACTACTAGGCTTCATGAACCTAAAGTATATAATATATCTGTTGAAGACCAGATTCTCTCATTTTGAAAAGAATATGGTAGAATTGAGTAAGATTTAGTGAAGGTCAGTAACACCTAAAGTCGACATGGAACAAATCTCATGTATGGAATTAAGTAGGCTAATTCAGCCTGGAAGAGAGAAAATTGAGAATTCATAAAACAGAGGGATGGAAAGGATGGATAGGGATTTGTTCAGTCTTCTACCACCCTACCCCTTAGAAGAACAAGGCATCATCAAATGATTTCTGAATTACCCTCCACCAGCTTTGAGATCTCAGAGGAGACGCTTTGTGAAGGAGTTAGAGGTATATTGTTTAGCAGATAAGGTTCCGTAGGTAATAGGTGAGATACCCAAGGCAAGGTCAATTTAGTAAATTCTTTCATAAATCCTTTTTCTGTGTATTTTTAAGAGATAGGCATCCAGATTAGTAGGGGGGAATGTTTAGCTAACTCTATTTATGTATTAACAAGAAGGGTAGGACCAATGGACAATTGCTGCCTAAGCACTTCAAGAGAACACAGAAGAGGATTAAGAGTTAAGATAGGTGTTTGCAAAAGGGAAATGGAAACAAATTTAGGCACTTGAGGTTCCTTTGTGAATCCAGGACTTAAGGGCCTGCATCTCCTGGATTTCCACTGAAACTTTCACTTTCAAACTGCATTTGAAATGAGTTACTTTGATCTTGTAACACAAAGCCTGAAGGTGTCTGACATCCCTGCCCAGGTTCTTTGCTGCTGTTAGCCATCTGTAAAATTGTCTATTGGTTTTTCCTTATCTCAGGGGAATGTTGTAAACACATTCTTAAGGGGGTTGTGAGGTTGTGCTAGTGAAAGTTTAATGAACCATCAGCTCAGCTAAGATTAACAGCCTGTCTACTTCTTAAAAATCTAACACTTTGAAAGTGCAAAGTGGTATAAAACATATTATTAATTATTTTATTTGTTTCTTAGAAGACAATAACTAAAGTTACCAGAGTTTTATTTGAATGGATCCATTTTGACAGTTAAAATACTTTTTGCAGATATCTGAAATTGCAAAAGAAGCTGGAACACAAAGAAAAGCAGAAACTGAGAAAGCCGAGTAAGTTTTACAAAATTCCTGCTTAATTCCATGGTACTCCCTATTGCTAGATAATTTGGCCAGAAAGAATGCAAGCAATGCTCAGTATTGAAATCACTTTATGTACACTTTGTCTTGTCAGTATTTTGAAAATATACAGAGAGGTATATACTAAGTATTTTTGAAAGTATACTAAATGGTGGCAGACCATCTCAGTGGGCAACAAAATGGTAATTTTTGTTGATGATTTTTGTGGCCCTTGACAATTTTACCTATATAAATCTGTGGGTATTGCCTTTTTAAAAGTCCCCATAACTACCTTTAAAAACAAGTACGAGTCTTGAAAAGAACTCTCTAACTTTTAATTACTGCTATTTACACTTTACTACCCACTATAATTTTCATGCAACAATACTGATTCATAAAAATACAAGATTTAACTAATCCAATCATTTTTATTTATCGCTGTTTTATCTGTTCTCAGCTTGTGAATTGGACAGCAAATACGTTCCTTTGCCCAGTCATTCTATACATGACAGCTTTATGAACAATTTTCAAAATGCTTGCCTTGCTTTAGCAGCATCCTACTTTTAAGGGGCATGCTGTCTGCCTGGCCCTGCAGCCACATTGTAGGCTTGCAGTCTGATGAATGCCCTTAAAATATTTGTAGACACACACAAGACATTTCCTGGAGACTCTCACAGATTGAAAAACTATACATAATTTTCTTATTTTTTTTCCCTCTTCTAATTTGCTTCATGTTTAAAATATTTACTTCAGAGTAATTTCTCTCTCTCAACTGCCAAAGTGAATTTTTTTAAGTTTGCCATCAGGGGCGATATTTTAGGACTACATACACTTTGTATAGTTTTTCTGAAGCTATCCTTTTTTCTTCTCTGTACATGTATGTTTATGTGGCTGTATGAATATACACAGATGTATGTGTATACATACACACATATATATGGATGCCTTACATGGGCAAGAATGTGTACATGTATATGTGTGCTCACATATATGCAGTTAGATTGATTTTGGGGTTTCTGGTTTTTGGTACCTCATTAGTGTGTGTGGTCAATTCTATCTATTCAGTGTATTTTCATTTACTATCTGTTACCTTTCAGGCTGTTTCTAACATACTTCTTCAACTAAAAAAGTCCCCTTGCATTTTATTATCACAGAATATTTCTGATATTATTTGTTTCTCATTTTCTTATTTTAGGCTTTTTCACCACTCATTTTCTATAAGCATGATCTCTTTCGACCTCTATTATTTTATTGGAGTTTTTTTCCCTATTTTCTGCTGTCTTTTCTTGTCTGCTGTGCTTAATTCTTCTCTCAAGCACTTTCACAGCACATTCAAATTGCCTTCAGCTTAAAAATTTGAGTTTAAATGGTTTACATTTCTGAGACAGCAAAACAGACTTTATTTGGTAAATACATTCGTAGACAACCATTGTCTGATTCCTACTGCAGTGGTAGTGGGATAAAGTGAACCACAAACTGTATTTCTTTATCTTCATTCCTAAAACTTTCAATCACATTGATGCCCCAATGTAATTTTACACATATGCAAATTCGAGTTTGCTTTGGGTTAGTAACTGAACTCTTCTATTATTACATTCAGTCTTGATGCTTAATTTTCATAAAAGCAGTTCAGTGGGCCAGCAGGAAGGATTGGCATCCTCTGTGTACTTTGTGAGGTATGGCCCCCTGAAGCAAACTTCCTTGTTATTGCTCATTCACCTCTAACAACAGTAATGGCCTTGAATGAAATGAATTCATTTTATGACACTGGGATTCAATTATGATACTACTGTGCACCAAATCCCCAAAGCTTTATTTCTCCTCTTCAGCCCCAGGTTAAAGAGAGAATCCCTGAACTCTTAAATCTTTTGTGCTGGTTGTATACATGTACATTTTATACATGTACAGCACTGGTTTTGGCAAGTATTATGTACTTCACATTTGGCACAGTTAATTCTGCCTGGTTTTGGCATTTTAACCTTTTTGACATCCCCTCATCAACTCTATTCTTGCATATCATTTAAAACTAAGGTTACTTTTTATACTTTTTTACCACCCTACCTCAAAGTTTTTTACCTACAATAATTGTCCAGAGAAGGGCAATGAAGCTGGTGAAAGGTCTGGAGGGTAAGTCCTATGAGGAGGGGCTGAGGGAGCTGTGGTTGTTTAGCCAGGAGAAGAGGAAGATCAGGGGAGACCTTTTCATTCTCTATATTGTCCTGAGAGGAGGTTGTAGCCAGGTAGGTGTCAGTCTCTTCTCCCAGGCAGTGATGGGGCAAGAACAAACAGCCTCAGGCTGTGTCAGGGGAGGTTCAGGTTGAACATCAGGAGGACTTTCTTCACAGAAAGAGTAGTTAAACATCAGAATGGGCTGCCCAGGGAGGTGACTGTCCCTGGAGGTGTTTAAGGAAAGACTGGATGTGGCACTCAGTGCCATGGGCTAGTTGACATGATAGTGTTGGGCCATGGGGTGAACTTGAGGATCTCAGAAGTCTTTTCCAACCTAATTGATTCTGTAATTTTTCTCCCAATATAAAAATGAACTTTCAAAGGCAAATTTTCTGAGTTCAAATTCCTTCTAAATGAATGCATTTACAATATAGGAGTTTGGCTAGGTATTTTTGTTTAGATAACCTTTCTTCTAGCATGGAAGATGGTGAGAAACAAGACAAAGCAAAGGAAGTACAATCTGAGCAGCTAGAAGAGGGGAAAATGAAGAAAAAGAAGCGAAGGCATGGACAAAAAATTGAGAAACCAGAGGCTGTTATGGCTAACTTCTTCAAAGCTTTGGAAATTTATCAAACAAAAATGCTTGTAAGTTTGTCTTATATTCTTTGGTAATTGAATTTTTATTTATGCAATATAGAACGCTTGTTTGACAGTGAAGGGAGAAATGTCATTGTAAAAGGAACATTGGCGTGAGTTCTCAGATGATGGCTGTATTCAGTCTCTTGTGATTTTCATAATACTTCATGGAGTTATATAAAGTTTTTCTGTGTGTAATTTCTCCTACTTTAGTCTGACAAGAGAGATTCTTAAGCTCCTTGGTAGGAGCTCTCTATTTTCCATAATCTAACCTCTAGAATCTGTAATTCTATTTTCTATAAGATTCTTCTTTGTTCTGAAAACCATCAAATGTTGAATTCTCTGAAATCTTCTCAAGTAGTTTATTCCAGTATTCTAGCATTTCTTTTCAGACTTATTTCTAGAATTTCTTTGTTAATATTCTGTTTCAGTCTTCTCTGACTTACAATTTTAAGACCATTATTTTTAACTCTGTTTACCATGAGATGGGAGAATAGGCTGCCATTGTAACTGGTCTATGAAAGCAACAGAATTATAATAGTTACTTTCTTAGAAATCTTGCTACCTACTTTTCTTACTTTGATATTACCTACAGGCCACCTCTAATTACTTTTTTTTCTTTCAGCATTACTTGGCAAGAAATTTTTATAACTTAAGATTTCTTGCTCTATTTGTTGCATTTGCCATCAACTTTATTCTTCTGTTTTATAAGGTAAGTTTATACACTGTTCTTTAAATATTTTTTGTTAGTTCCAAAAGAATATTTGATGATGGTTTCAAGGCTTGTTTAATAAAGCCATTATTCTAAGCCCTTTAAACATGAACTAAAGCATTTAGCTATGAAGTAGTTAAAATAATATTTTTAAGTTTGTAGCTATTCTGTTTGCATAACTTTTAAACTTCCAAAACCAAAGTCTTTCATGTTTCTAGCTAGTATGGTCCAGGCTGCTCCCCAGTTAGAATGTATGTGCACCATTTCAGGAAAAAGACTGTCAGGGCTATTTAGGTCTTCCTTTCTATCTCTTTCTTGCCTTCCCATAGGGTTATAGAAGATGGACCTCAAATATCTATTCAGAAGTCTGCTTTTGTCTATGCCAGTTCTTTTGTCCCCATTCTCTTTGGCTTTTCACTGAATCTTGTGAGTGACAACCCATTCTGGTGAAGAGCAAGGACAAAAGTTTGTGTCTAACATTACAAGTACATCTGTCATAAATAGGAAAGGGTCAGTGGGAGCCAAACAGGACTGAACAGAACTTTGGCTTTCAGATAAAGCTGTCAAAAAAGGGCCCTTAGGGCTTTTATTTTAAAGGTCAAATTTTTAAAGTCACTGGGAGAATTTAGGGCAGTATGTCTGTTTTATGGCTGATTAAATACTATATATAATTTGCAAGCTCTAAACCGAGTGATGAAATAAATATTTATGGACAAAGTACAACTTAATAACATGAAAACTTAGTTTCTTTCTAAACTCTAGTAATCAGGAAAAATGTAGATTACAAAACAAACCCTAAATTCAGACATACTAGATAACCTTGTCATTCCTTGCTTCTTCCAAGAAAATGTTTTTGCATAACTTTTTCATCGTGTTAGTTTTGCTGTGTCCTTGTTAGACACTTTTAAACTGCCTGGTTTTGCTTTTTCTAGATTTTCTTTTCAGTGACATGACATGATGTGGACACTGTGAAAATGAAGGACGTTTAAAGCTAATGCTCTATCACCTTCCACTGAGCAGGCTTTGCAAACATCATTTGTCACTAGAGTAAGGAAAAAGCTTATAAATTTATTGTGTGTTTTCAATGTGCTTGAATTTTTCTCAGGTGACAGAAGAGCCACTTGAAGAAGTAGAGGAAGACTCTAATCTTTGGAACTCCTTTGCTGAAGAAGAAGAGGATGAGGGCATGGTGTTTTTTGTTTTAGAGGAAAGTACAGGCTACATGGCACCTGCTCTCAGAGCACTGGCAGTTATTCATACTATCATCTCCTTTGTCTGTGTGATTGGATACTATTGCTTAAAGGCAAGTTCTTAATCTTACTATTAATCTATTATTTGTTAAACAACATTGGCTATATTCCAAAGGGTTTGTTGGTGCTAATACTGGAATACCTACTTGTACCTAGTTGTTTACAAATTCTCACTGTTCGATATGCAGACGTTTTGTGTACTTTGTCCAGCAGAAATGGAGTTAACTTTCTTCATAGCAGTGTGTATGTTTTCAATCTGTGGTTGAAACAGTGCTGGTAACACAGCCAGCCACCTTTTAGCTGTTGCTGAACAGTGTTTGCATAATGTGAAGGCTCTCTTTGCTTTACACGCTCTGCATCCCCCAGCAAGCGCACTGGGAGGGGTCACAGTTGACCTGAAGGAACCAGAGGAATATTCCATGCCATGTAAGGTCATGCCCAGCAATAAAAAGTCGGGGTGGGGGAGGGTTGGGGCTTGGCCATTGCTCAGAGCCTGGCTAGGTATTGATCTGCTGGTGGGAGGTTCTAGTGTGATGTTTGGTCTTACACAGTATTATAAGGAGCACTATAGGTACCAAAAATACATAAACGATGACAGAGATATCCACTGTCATTTTCACAGGTCCCTTTGGTTGTATTCAAAAGGGAAAAGGAGGTAGCTAGAAAGCTGGAATTTGATGGATTATACATAACAGAACAGCCAACGGAAGATGATATTAAAGGACAATGGGATCGCCTCGTTATAAATACTCCGTATGTGAAATTAAATGATTACATGTGAACTGTTTATAAATATGATAGCTCATTAAGCCACTGATCTAGAACCTTTCCAGTTTACTTGTCAATTAGTTCATCTAAAAGAAAAGTATTTAGCAAGTTATATTTGATGCTACAGTAGTAGATTCTAACATGAAGTCCCGTACTATCTATTTATTTAATAAATACTATCATAACACATATATTCCACCTCCTTTTCATTTTTTAGGATTTGCAAGGATTATGCAACTTACCTCACAATGTCTCTCCAAGACAAGTTTTATAAAGATAACTTCCATCCTTTCCAGTTACTCAGTTTCACTTATATAGCAATACTCTCCTGCCTTTCTTTCCCAGTCTTTGCTAAAAAAAATCTGTATATGACAAGAGAGGCAAATCTAGTGAAAAATATCAGTTCCAGAATTTGAGTAGGCCTGACAGGAATTGCTGTCAGATTATAGGCATTAGCAAATACTGTAGTAGTCATACACAAAAAATCATCTGCTGTTCCAAGACTGATACAAATGTAGGCCAAAAAAAGAGAAAAACATCAGTAAGCTGCAGAGGTTTGTAGGAGTGAAACAAATACAGTTAGTCGACTCTCTTCCCTTGACAGAATGCCTTGTCTACAGGTTATTTTTCAGAATTTGCTTTTCCAGAACAACTAGAATCATGTTTTGGTACTAGTGTACCTAGACTTAGATTTCTGTCTTTATTCTAATAGTATCATAATTTAAGAAAGAAGGAAAAGAATGAAGTTAATTCCAAGTCACAGAGTGGCTGTGGCTAGTGTGTGTGCAAGCATGCAAACACGGCAGCAAAAATAATCAACTCAATGCATCAGTGACAATTTGCTGCCAAACATCCCAAATATCTATACTATCATCAGTCATAGTCTATTTTTGTACACTATAAATAGTGACTTAGAATCTTAATTAAAACTAGAACAGTGGAAAGCAGTGACAAGTGACCACACCTGAAGTACAGCATCCAGCCCTGGGGCCCCCAACACTGGAGCTGCTGGACTGAGTCCGGAGGAGGAGTATATAGATGACCAGAGGGCTGGAGCCCTCCTCCTGTGAAGACAGGCTGAGAGAGCTGGCACTGTTTAGCCTGCAGAAGAGAAAGCTGCAGGGAGAGCTTATAGCAGCCTTCCAGTACCTTAAGCAGGCATACAAGAGAGATGGAAAGGGCCTTTTCATAAGCTCGCTACACTAAGACATACTTTGCTTAAAAACCTGAGAAATCAGGAAAAGAAATCATACAGAGCGTTGGACTAGAGTATACCATCTGAGTCACCAGAACCATTTGGCTTTACCTGGAGTAATTTCATTCATAACTCCAATTCAGAAAAGTGAAAAAAATCAGTCATAGTAGTTGGGAAGCATGCCTCACCTCCCAGCACAACAGTGTTTTGGTATCTCATTTTTCTGGTGCTAACAATTACTTTATTTTTACAAATACCATCCTTTAGTTTATTGTTCTCTTTTATGTTCCTGCATATTTTCTCAACTTAGTGTTATTTCCAGGAAATGGGGAGAGAAAAATCTTACATTATGTAGTCTTTCCTGCTAACTGGCACTCTTCAAAGCAGACACAATATACAGTAAGACCATTACAATGAGGAATTCCTGTGCACGGCTATTCATAAGACAGTTCAAGAACAGTAGCTGAAGATCAAAGAAACATCACTGATAAGAAAGAACACTTCTTTTTGCACGTCAAAGCTGATGTATTTCCTAGCTTCTGTTGTAAGATCTCTCTGGCATAAAACCAGTTGCTTATTGAAGCATCATGATTCCTTACTACTCTCCAAAAAGCACAGCATTTTCAACACAGATACCCTGAAACCTCTAAGATTTACTGCTTCATTTCTTTCTCCTGTGTATACACAACAGCTTTTCTTTTAATTACTAGTGTGGGCATCGTTGCTCAGAGGCAGATGATGCAAAATGCTCTTTAGGGGAACAGTCTTGTGGGTTTGGAATTATAAATGGTTTTTACTGTGTCTTGTTCAGGGATGTCAGATCCAGTGACAGCACTATGATGCATGTGAGAACAAGATTATCACTAACCCCTGGTTATGACAAATGATCTTTTTCAATTTTTGGGGGGCTTTTGATATTTTTTTAAATTTCATGTTGGCAAGCTCTCCACTGGTGCACAAGTGTTGAGTCTCTATTTGAAATGTAATCCAATGAACTTGAAAATTATTTATACTTCAAGACTCTCTTATTTTACTCCAGAAATTATAGCCTGGTTTGATTTTTATGGCGAGCAGCAATAAAATATTTATTTTGGAGAAGAATGATATTACACTGGTGACTAACCTGCTATTATAGAATTGTTAGGCTCATTAGGTGATAGTATTTAGCCTGCTGTCCTTTTGTAGCCAGTCATATTTGTGGTTGGGAAAAAGAAGGGGATGCACAGGGAGTGGGAGAAAAGATGATATTGCAGCAAATTATGATTAATAACAGCTGTTGTCCACATGAAAAGAAATTCTCATAATTTGAAGTGCAGTGAGTAAATGAAAGTATAGCAAAATCTGCAGTGATCAGGAATATGGTATTTTCTCTTTTTATTAATTGTTTTTTAATTATCCCCTAATAAGTTCAATAACTTGAAATATCTTTGCCTTACCTATGTAGGTCCTTCCCTAACAATTACTGGGACAAATTTGTAAAACGGAAGGTAGGCTTCTTATATTTCTATTACGTTAAGTCATAGCAATAATCTACTATTCAGTTAATTTCGATATCTGTGTACTATACTGTTGTACACATAAACATACAAATAACTGAGAACTGAAACTTGTTTTATGAAAGTCATTGTTGTGTTAAATGTCTTGGTGAACAGGCAGCTGCAGCGTAGGTGGGAGGAGGGAGGAAGACAGAAGGCTGTGGTTTCCTTCCTAGACTCCGATATTTGAAAGAACTTTGTGCTGTCAATCAGCCAGCAGGTCCAATTTACAGTCATTGTCATCTTTAGGATACAAAGCCCCCTCATCCCCCTAAAAAAAGAAAAACATGCCAGCCTAAATGACAGCAAATTATACATAAGCTTTCAGATAATAGCCTTTAATGCTTCTATTTTTCTTTTTATGCTCCCTGCCACCTGACTGCCTGGGAGTTCTGACTGTTCTAGTAGTGTTAATTGTGAAAGACTTTTTAAATTTCTGACAACTACTGGCCTAAAGTAGGGTGAATGTCACAAAGGACTTTTTCTGAGCAAAAGGTTCTCTTTTTCCATTTTTAGGTTATTAACAAGTACGGAGACTTATATGGAGCAGAGCGCATAGCAGAACTTCTGGGTTTGGACAAAAGTGCCCTTGATTTTAGTCCAGTGGAAGAGACTGAACCAGAAGAGGCATCTCTTGTATCATGGTATGACTTCTGAACTTCACAGAAAAATTATATGTTGGTACAACTCCACTGTCAAACATAAAAATGGATTTTATATTGAAACTGAAGTGATGTTTTCCCCAGCACAGAAAATTCAAATGAAGACGTTTTTGTAGCGTGGAAGTAAAATTAAAAAGCTTTTTGTTTTTTCTAAAACATACTTGTTTTATAAAAGTAAGAAAAAAAATCAGAGTTTATGCTGACTTATACAGTTGGGCACTCTTTTCTTTTAAACAATAATGAATGCAATATTTAAATGTTCTTACAACAGAGTTTATAAACCAAAGGACAGAAAAATGACAAATACCTAGATTCCAAGTGTCTAGAAAAAATTCCGAGATGTTTTCCTGACCTAATCCATCAGTGAAGACAAGCATTTGAAATTGTGCCAGTCCCAAGTGATTTAGGTTCCTATAAGATTTTGCTTTCCTTAATATTTAAGACACACAAGAAAGATTTCCCTTTGCATGCCATCTAATGGCTAAGAAAATATTGAGAATTTTGCAGAAGGCATTATATTTTCTCCTGCTTATTTTGGCAACATTTTATACTAGACAGAACACTTATCTCTCAAATTCAAGCAATTTGGGTTCCACATGTCACTATTTTTGACATACATTTTAATTTTTTAAGTCTGGAATTCGGCAGCGTCACTCCTACTGGAGTTGTTTGATGAGTTTTGGTGGTCTAGAAACTCTTTATGGGTGCTCAGAATTAACAAATACTTTTCTGAGAAATGAAGCACCTGCATTACTATAAAAAATGAACAGTTAATGTATATCACCACCTTTAGCAAATAAATAATTTGCTGCTTATAAATACAGAGTTCAATACTTAATTTTGACATTTATGCATTTCAAAAATTTTGTATTTCCTAGGTTAAGTTCTATTGATACAAAGTACCACATTTGGAAGCTTGGAGTTGTTTTCACTGATAATGTGAGTATGTTAGCCTAGAATAATATGCTTTGATTTACTCTAAACATGTTTGTGTGTCTTCCACCATCTGCTTTTATTTTAAACAAACATACACACATAATATTGCATTACAGAGACATTTTGAAAGTTTTTTTTCTGTCATGTCAGTATTTTCTTTTTTGATTCAATATGCACCTCCTCATCATTGATACAATGCCAGCATTTTGGAAGTTAATGGTGCATTCATTTTGTTTAGCAGAAATCAACCTCGCAACCAGAAGTATTTTTTCTAAAATCATCAACAGTCTACAAAAAGTTATCCTTTTCTATTCTTGAATCATCTGTCTGATATGGCTGGTTAATTACTTTCTTTCAAGACTTCTCCTTTGAAAGGACTATGTTTATAATAATTTGCGTGTGTGTGTGTGTGTGTGTGAATCTTCTTGAGCATTCCCAAACAAACAAGAAAGCCAAGGTGAATCAAGTGAAGATGTATTAATTCCTTGTGCACTAAACGTACACTGAGTCACTGTTCTTCAGTGTGAGTTTTGATGTCAAAGTGCCTTCAGGTTCGCTGCTTGTTAAAAGAATAAGCTGTGTTATGTGCCTTGGGTCTTCTGGGTAGTATAGTACATTATTTAATAAACTAATGATTTCAAAGGTAGCTAAATAATTATTAAAATAGAGATTGATGTTACTTATGCATACCAGTGATGGTGGGCAAATCCCTTTCATTCAGCCTCAAGGAGTGACACTGGGGAGCATTCTCATGAGAGTGAAGAATCTACACATACACGGACTGAGGAGCGCTAGAAATCCCCACTGTTAAAAAGCAGGATTGAGGTTTTAAAATACAAAATGATTGGCTGGAAGTCATATGTTTCCAGGCTAGTCATGCTAGCTCAGCAAGAGCATCATTTACCTTTAAAGAAGTTATTAGTATTAGCACTCATTAGTTCCTCTATCTGGAAACATTGCACATTTTTCACTTCCTCATAAGGTTTATTTTTGGAGTTGACTGAGGCTGGTCTCAGTATTCTTCAACACCAAAAGCAGCATGATGTTCCCCTCCATCACTGGTAATTTTCACAAGTAGGGTGAAGTTTGAGCTATTTCACCCCCTACACAGGTAGTGTCCTACTAAAGCAACATAAGTGACTTTAAAAAAAGCTGTATTCTGGATCCAGTCATGCACATTAGTACCTGCTAACACTCTGCCACTGTTCACTTTCTCCACAGTCATTTTTATACTTAGCTTGGTATACAACTATGTCTATCCTTGGGCACTACAACAACTTCTTCTTTGCTGCTCACCTGCTGGATATTGCTATGGGCTTTAAGACATTGCGAACTATTTTGTCTTCAGTCACTCACAATGGCAAACAGGTTAGTGCTACACGTAAAGGTCTGAAAATAAATGCATTTTGTAAAAGTGCTGGGAAAAAATTGTTGTATGTCAGAAATGTCAGAATGCAATCTATTTTCAGAGTCACAGATTTTATCTGTGATCAGATGAAAGAGCAGATCCCATCATCTCTTCTGCAGCACACTTAATATATGTTAAATCCTAGGAAATTATAATAATCTATACCCACCAAGTGCTGATAAAGTTTTGTACACAATAGAAAATACATAATTTTAGAAAAATACAGGAGTATGAATTACCTAACCAGCTCCTTCTATATGCCCAGTGATGAACTGATTAGTGATAAATGATAGGAATTCCCAATTTCTCCTTAGATACAGCAGTACTAAGGGTCTGGGTGCTGAGATTCAATACTTAGCTAGTAAGAATGTGCTCAAAGGTGTGAGCATTCTGCACTATGGAGTACTGTGTCACTTTGTCATGCAAAAATCAGATTAATGAAATGTACTTCCAAAAATAATTGTTGAAATTTACACAGGGAATCATTCTCTGATCTCTGAAGATATTAATTAAACTCTATGTTCCTAGCTAGAATAACAACAAAAAACAAGCTCTGCAGTTACTTTTTAATGTACATTTAGGAAATCCAACAGAACTTCCCCAAGATTTAATTTCAAACATGCACATTCCATTCCTTCTCAAATCCAGGAACATATATTCTAAGCCCACTCTTACACCCTGCTGACTTGTCAAAACATTTTAAACCATATGATGTTTTGGAAAAGGCATAAGAATATCCCCCCGCAATCTGATGATGTGTATCATCACACAAACAAATCTCTGGTTTTATTCCTTTCTTTTTACTTCAGGATGACCAAATGCATGTTACTTTTAATGTACCGATTGATATATTTTCTTTATGAGATTTTTTTTTAATGTAGTAGTCAAAACTGAGCATAGTTGACAAAACTGTTTTGTCTCAAGACCATGGCTTTTAGTTACATTCTTAATAAACAAAGGTTAGTTTTTCTAATTATGTTGCTTTTCTTGCTAGTGGATAAACACTGAAAGACAGCTGCAGACTCCTGAACTGAAATGTTCACTTTGGGAATATACTTATAGATCTGCCGAAAGTGATAATGATGTTCAATACTCTTATGTTTGATTTCAAAGGCTAATTCCAGTTGCATTTTTTAAAATACAGAGCATTCAGTAACTCCTCTCCAGAGCTATATCTTCTAACACCAACTCCAACAAACAATACAATCTTGTCTCATTAACTGCTCAACTTTCTCACCTAAGGAATTTATTTGCTTAAAAGGAGGACTTGGAAATTCCTTACTCTTTGGTTATCTAAAAAATTTTCTATCCACTTTATCAATGGCTTTGCTAATCAGCTTTGGAACAGAAAATAGACTATGTTAAGTCATTGTAAGTTGCAATAAGTCTCAGTTGAAATTATTTATCAAATGATCTAAGGCGGTTTAACAATTTTTACTGTATATCCAGGTTTCAGGTTACTATAATTTAACTTTTAAACTAAACATTTCTTCAGGGATGCTGTTTGCATGCATATAGCTCAGAAAGATGGAAACAACTCCAGTTTCTTGATACTGTTTTTTCCCTTTGATTTTCATGAGAGCAGGGTAAAGTTAACACCTGCATGCTGATCCAAGCAATAGGGAGACTTCAAAGCTGTTGTAACTGCTATCTTTAACTTCCTTATTGGGAAAGATACAATATGATCCATTTTCAATATTTAAGGCAATACATCATGCCAGCATGTTCTCTTCTGACAAACTGAAATTAAAACCTACTTTCCTGTCATGTCTCTATACACAGCTTGTGCTTACTGTGGGACTCCTTGCTGTAGTAGTGTATCTTTACACTGTTGTGGCATTCAACTTCTTCCGCAAATTCTACAACAAAAGTGAAGATGAAGATGAACCAGACATGAAATGTGATGACATGATGACGGTAACTAAAACATCACTTGCATGCTTTAAATGTCATCCTGAATTTTCAAATAGATACTTTAGATAGAATGATAAGCAAGGACAGCTATTTTTGTGGTTAAATCCATGGGTCACTTCTTCTGGATTTATGTCACTTTAAAAATAGTTTACAGGTGAGGATGGCAAACTCTCAAAGTATGTGGAAGAAATTTCCTGACAGACTAGTCAGACCTGGAAAACGAAGCTGTGTTGTCAAACAATAAGAATAAACTCTATTTGTTCCTGATGTTTGCAAGTGTGCAAGCTCTTCCTGTTGTTATTCAGGTTATATGCATTATATGACGTTACTAGCATTAGTTATAAAAGCCTGCTCCAAAATTACAATTAGTAACTAATTTCCAATATATTGGGCATCTAGTATTGCAAAATTAAATTATCCAAAACCCACCTACACACAGGTAGATATACCTGTTGTGAATATGTCACTATTTATTTTATGGCAATTAAAAGATTTCTATACTTCATTGTGAGACTCCTTACTCAGAGCAAGGTAGATCCTTAAGACAAGAAAAATGCCTCCAAAATGCTCTCAATCTGAAAGTAAGACCCAGGGAGCATGGACTGAGTAACAGGTTGATGCCAACTTTCCATCTTAGCAAGCGTACCTGAAGATGGAATCACATTAGTTAAGACAGTAACAGATTTTTGGTGCAGTGTGTGTGATACATGAGGAATGATATTACATGTTCTTTCTTACATGTGAAGAGAATTAGCAGAGCAAAATAATTTCAAATAAAAGGAAAAAATATCAGAGTAATTGATAATAAATATATCTGCAATTTTTCTCTTTCTTTTTTAGTGTTACCTGTTCCACATGTATGTGGGTGTAAGAGCTGGTGGTGGCATTGGAGATGAAATTGAGGATCCTGCTGGAGACCCTTATGAAATGTATCGAATTGTCTTTGACATCACATTTTTCTTCTTTGTCATTGTTATCCTACTGGCCATTATTCAAGGTAACATCCTTTAACTTAGTAGAGACTGTTCAAAATTAGTTCACTTAAGCTCAGCAATGTAAACCATATTTAGGATTGAGGTAAATAGCAGTATTGCTATAAAGATTTATTTGATCTGATAAAATCATTAATTCTGAAAGTAATAATTTTATACTTAATTAATAAACAATGCCTTGTCCCAAGTACTACACAAAGGCAAAGCACAAGAAGTGTAGCTTACCTGGGTCACAGTGTTTATGAACACTTTCACAACTACCCAGAAATTACGCAGCTTGTGCCGGATTACTGTTCTTCCTATACTTATCATTTAAACTGAGAGAGCCTTGTTGAAGACACTCTTCCCACTTTTAGCTTGGAACTGCCGCAGTTGGCTGGGGAATGGAGATTTTCCTCTTGGACAGGGTAAATGACATGAGGAAAGTCACCATGGCCAAACAGCTATTTCCTCCTTTCTTTAGAGGATGATTTGCAGTTTTAATTGGTTTGCAGTTGTGGTTCACAGCGAATGAGACCTCTCTTCAGTGACAGTCAGCATTCAACAGTCATTGTATGAACTGATCTAAGGCTGTTAGCAATAAAATGATAGGGTTTTTTCCTATCTGGTGGCAAAGAAAAATTATATCCATCTATACTGAGAAAAAGTTGTGAACGTCACAGTCCCCAGAATGATTCAATCCTATTCCTAATATGTTGGAGGTAGAGGAGTAATATTTCAAATGTGAAGCAGGCTCAGAAACTAGACAGAGGGAGCTGTGAGAGCAGAGCTGTCTGTTGAACGAGAGCTGCGATACAAGAGTTTCATGAGGAGAGTGAAAATGAAATTCATTCATGGGAACAAAAGAGATGAGCTTATGAAAGGGTAGATCTGACTGCAATAAAGCACAGAAAAGCCTTTTCACTCTCACGATTGGACCTCCATGTAATAGAAGTTCTTACTGCCGAGAGTACAGTATAAACAAATGTTAAATATCTGGAAATTGAGAGATTGTAACTTGAATTTTTCAACCTAGATGTAAGTACACTAAACTCTAGACAGTGAAGGATGCCTGATTGACATTACTTGCAGTATGAACATTGCTTAGTACTGAACTGTTGCTACTTTTCCATTGGAAATAGGTCTGATTATTGATGCTTTTGGTGAATTAAGAGACCAGCAAGAACAAGTGAGGGAAGACATGGAGGTAGGAAGCACATTAATTTTTTCATTACTCTTGTTCATGTAGATTGTCACCAATTAAAACAGTGTTTGAGTTAAAATTAATCTGTAATCACAACTTGTGTTTTCAGACCAAATGTTTTATCTGTGGAATCGGCAATGACTATTTTGACACAACCCCACATGGCTTTGAAACACATACTTTGCAAGAACATAACTTGGCAAACTATCTGTAAGTACATTTTACAACTGGAATTGTGATAAAAACAACCTTTCGGGTCTACAGTAATACAGGTGCACACATTGCTGAAAATTCCAAGACAGAATTCTGTAGAATTCTGGTCTCCCCTCCTCTACTCCACACTGCTTGTTATCTTTTAATTGCTCACCTTACAACATGAGTTACCTTAGTAGAATGAGACCAGAAGGCACACCAACTCCCTATTCTGCTGGAAGGAAACCAGGATTTGTGGAATGATAGGGGGCAACAATTTAATGAGTTGCTTTAGTTTGGAAGTTTTGATTGTGACTTCTAGGGGACTGGTAATGCTGAGGAGACCAATGACAATTGGCCTCAATTTGACAAAAAGAAAACCCAAACCAAAACAAAGCAAAAAAAGGCATTTTTAGAAGGTTATTGAAAAATAACCTTCAATAAATAACTCTGATCATATAGTTCTTTAGTTACAGTGAAGCTTTTTGAAACCTTGAAGCAATCAGGAGTTGTCAATATTTAGACTATTGCCCAGACTACCATGACAGTGATCTTTACCTTTCCTTAGTAAATATAGAGCAGAGCAGAGAGGATATTTAAAAAATTAATTTGGTGGCATTAGTTACTAGTACATCAAAGATAATTGTATGAGCATTGTGCCAGCAAAACCAAAATAGCTGAGCTGGTGGACTGTTAAAGCAGTCTGGCTTTGGAATACTGCATCTAAACTTTTTAAATTTAAACAACCCAAGAATGCCTCTTGGAGGGGAGGCTGCCTTATTCCTTGCACAGCAACTGACACTGGCAAAATCAACTGCCTTATGAGATGCAAATTTCCATTAACATCCATAGTTTTATCAATCTACAATGATCAAACTTTTCTTACTATATTGAATTGCTTAATTGGTACATAGAAACCCCTAATTCACAGTAAATTAAAGATTTCCTTAATATTAGAATATATAGTGAGCAATCTTTTTACCCACTTTGTCCTTTAATTAGACAACTGTTAAAGTCAGTGCAATTTCCTTTCTTCACAATGAAAGCACATACTAAATTTGATTCCAAATGCACAGAATCAGAAGTGTCCAACCAACAATTGTATTATCTGTAAATAGACCTTGGTTACTACTCTACAGTCTTCCTAATTAGTTCAAGCTTTCACCATCTGAGTGAGCACAGGTGTTGGAGAAGGTCAGGCTCAGCTTATGAGCTCTGTTGCAGGAGTGTTTGGAATTCCTGGTGCAGCTCAGTATTCACCACACTTCCCACAGTAGCTGTAGTCACTTCTTCCAAGGTGAAATGTTGGCTCATCCGTGCATAGCATTTGGCATGTATCTAATTCAGGTATTGCTTCTCACACTAAAATGAATAAAATGCTAAGCCACATTTTTCTACTTGTACAGATTTTTTTATCTGTTAGCAATTCCGCATTTTCTCGCATAAAATAGGCACTTTAGATGTCTAAGCAGTGTCATTGCTTTGCTGGTTGGCATAATCTTTCTCACATACCCCGGACTAGGAAAATTCAGGCAGAGATGTTGTGTCTCCTGCATTAATGCGCTTCATGTGCTTGTTTCAGGTTCTTCTTAATGTATCTAATTAACAAGGATGAAACTGAGCATACTGGTCAGGTGAGTAGAAAATAAACTTAAGAAAACCTATTAAATTTTATCTTTCAACATTTTCACCTTCTCAAGCCTTGTAGCTGTGTACCACCAGGTGGAACTGATGTGCCACCGCGCAGTAGGGATGATGCCACCCCATAGGGCCTGCTACCAGTGAAAGACAGAAAGGTTAAAACAAAAGTGGAGTGGGGTGAGCTATTGCAGTCTGCTATTTTACCCAGCAATGAACTCTGCCAGAAATAACCTTGCTGTCATTTTATCTCTGAAATGAAAACCTCTAATGTACCAGTTGTAGTTCATTCCCAAAATATTTCAGTTGTTATGGTATTATATTTATAGTCAAAATCCATATATATGTATAGATAGGTATATGGATGTCAGTATGTTTACCACTGTTAAGCCTAAGTGTAAATAAGAAAATAAATAGGATTTAATTATATCTTATCTCTAATAAGAAGCTGTTAGGCATACTGTACAAAAGTACCTTTGTTTTACAGTCAAAGCAAAACACATTTTATATATACAGGTTCTGAACAGGTTTGCTCTCATATAACTAGTCTGATTAATTTACATCAACTTATTTTACTAATAGGGTTTAAATTTCAGTACTACTGAATCAGGAAAAGTGCAGATAAAACTTTTGCAAATATTCTTGAGTTTGTCTTTGTCTTTGGAATTCCAGTGTTTTAGAGTTCTACTCCATGGTAATAAGCACAGTAGGTGGTTATTATTAAATGTTTATCTATGGCACTAACTGCATGGTAACTTAAAATAAATACCCTTTCTCGTTTTCAGGAGTCATTTGTGTGGAAGATGTACCAAGAAAGATGTTGGGATTTTTTCCCAGCAGGGGACTGCTTCCGAAAACAGTATGAGGATCAACTTGGCTAATATCACAAAAGAAATTATTTATTCATGAACTATTAAGATCCAAGAAAAAAAAAATCTTTTCATGGTGTAATTTCACAGCTTGTATTTGCTTTAAATGTCTTTAAACTTCAAGACACACATAAAATTTGACAGTGTTTCAGAGGCTTTTTGTACCTACCATATACGAAACAGGTATTTTGTTGGAATTTTAATTAGAAAAGAGAAAACTATGCCAGATTAATTTAAGCCTTCCAATTCAAACATGGCCTAAAATTCTAAGAACTTTTTAACCGCATCATTAACCTGGTGTTTGGCAGTACAGTTGAAAGGGCTAAAAGGCATATTAATTGCACATTTGACATTGAAGAACTTGAACATCAGAGGCCATGCCTCATTAAAAATAGCTCAGCTAACTGCTGTCCAGTTTTCCCCACAGTATTTGCTAGTGAATGTATTAAGATACAGTTTGAAAAGCTTTAAGCAATTAAAAAGAAATAATTTTCAAACACTTTGTCAACCTTGAAACATTTAAGTGCCTTAAAACCTCTGTAGACATAGCTATGCAAACTTTTTATTTATGTTAGTGTTCAGATGAACAGACCCATTAACTGTATTGCTTTTCTGTCTTTCTGGATCAAATTGCACTTGAAGTTTGTTTATATACTACCTTCCATAACAGCTTATTAGATGCTGCTGTTAAAAGACATACACTGTATCAAAATGAACACAATTAAAATCTTAGGCCAAAATAAAACAATGCTCTATGGTTACCTGCAAGTAGAAGTTGCTAGGATTATGCATTTTTTTCTTCTAATAAAAGTGCCCACTGCAATAAAGTATTATAAACCAAATGTTACCATTGCTGTCATTTTTCCCATTTTTCTAAAATATGGAGTTGTGTGAGGATGGGGACTAAAAACACATATGTATTCATTGTTCATTCATAACTTTATTTTAGGACTACATGGAGTAAGTACAAGCTTGAATCACTGTTCTCTTAGTCTGCTGTAGCCTGCTTCTTTAGCAAAGAGAATTCTAATTTCATCATAAATTTTAAACATTTTTAATAATATTCTCTTAGTCTTTTACAATTTTCAATCCCATCTAAATTAATTTTGGTTGACCAAAATTTGGAGCCACGATACTGGCATACCTAACAAAGTGAAACAGAAAGGGAAGAACAAGGAACTAAAGAAAAATTCAACTTTCTGTGTAATGTTTGCTATATTCAGTTATTCACATGAGGAAACCTGAGCTTCAGGAGATCATGCTGTCCAGCCAATCTTCAAGCTCTTCCTCAGTAATATCTTTAGATGTACTTTGCTGTTGCTCTGATGATGTACTCTTCTCTTCAGGGATATGTACTTTCAAAGGGTCTAGAAAAGTGAAAAGAACAGGTGTGATAATTTGGAAACAATTCTATACCAGTTCTGTGTCCCAGGTTGTTTTGCTCTTCAATACACAACCGACTGTAAATAAAAACAATCTCTCTTTCCTGAAGAACAGCAAGTCATATTCCAAAAATAGTTTCCAGGCTAAACTTATTTTTATAAAATCCATGCTAGTAAATTTTGAAAATAGCAACTGGAACAAGCCACTGGAAATAGCTGTCAATCCTCCTGTATACTATTAGCACAGTGAACTAAGGACTGATAATGCTACATGTACTTTATCTTCCTTGCAATAAAATTCTCCAGCAGTACGCTATTTAATTTTTTTAAATTTAAAATTCTGCTGAATCATAAGCCCCAGTGCTGTTTTGCAGAAGAATTTCTCTTAATGCTTAATGGTGAAACTTTGGTTTAGTGAGGAGTTAAAACTGAAAATGAACAAATGGGTCGGAACACAGCACCAAATAAATGAGATGCACTGTGACAGAGATGATGACAGCAGTACTGTTGACTGGCTAATCAAGAATTCAAAAACATCACTGAAATAGAGAACAATGGAAATTAAATAAGGGCATACTGGGAAGAAGAGAAAACTTACCATTTTCTTTACAATCCACTTTCAAATCCTTTTCAGTTGATAAGTTGTAGGATAATGCATCTGACACAGGTCTGTTTCCTGTATTCACGGGAGCCTCTAGATTCAGGAGAAGATCCAGTTCTTCATCCAAATGGTCAGTCTCTTGCTTTGGTAGTGAATGGACTCTCTGAAATGGTTCTCTTGCATTTGCCCCAGAACAATTTTTACTTCCAGGCTCTGATGCAGCAACAGAATTATCAGCAGGATGGGAGACCAACATGGTTTTACTTTGAGCTGGAGACTGTTGAAACAGCTGCTCTCTCCTCTTGCCATCTTCAAAAAATTTAGATTTCATCTGTGGAAGCTCTACAGGTGTTGATGCCTAAGAGTACAAGAAAGGGCTTGAATTTTAAATTATTAACAATTTTTACTATTCTGTCTAATTTGGATTGTAATTCATACTTCCTATATTTGATCCCAGCTCTCTCAGCCTGTCTTCACAGGAGAGGGGCTACAGCCCTGTGCTCAATGTAGTGGCTCCACTCTGGACTCACTTTAACAGATCCATGTCTTTCTCATGTTGGGGTCCCAAGGCTGGATGAAATACTACAGGTGGGGTCTCCCAAGAGCAAAGCAGAGAGGGAGAATCACCTCCCACAACCTGCTGACCAGGTTTTCTTTGAAACATGGTGCACATTGCAAAGTCACGTGGAACTTTTTGTTCACAAGCATCCCCAAGCCCTTCTCCCCAGGACTGGTCTCAATCCACTCCCCACCCAGCCTGTATTCACATCTGGGATTGCCCTGATCCAGGTGCAGGACCTTGCACCTGATCTTATTGAACTTCATGAGGTTTGCACAGATCTAGTTCTCAAGGTCCCTCTGGATGGCATCCCTTCCCTCCAGTGTGTTGGCCGCATCACACAGCCTGGTGTCACCAGCAAACTTGCTGAGGCTGTGCTCAGTCTCACTGTCCATGTCACTGACAAAGATGTTACGAAGCGCCTGACCCAGTACAGACCCCTGAGGAACACCACTTGTCACTGCTTTCCACTTGGACATTGAGCTGTTGACCACAACTCTTTTGAGTGTGACCATCCACCCACTTCCTTATCCACGAAGTGGTCCATGTATAAAATCCATGTCTCTCCAGTTTAGGGACCAAGATGTCATGCAGGACAGGGTTGAGTGTTTCGCACTTCCTGCAGAATTACTTTACCTTATTTCTTCTGTAATGAAATATCGCCAACACACTGAATTTTGGAATGCCTGGAGTTAGGCTGGAAATGCCATCCCTCCAAAATTCTAGTCTCAAATGAAATCATGCTAAAGGTTGCATCAGTTAGCAAGAGTTATATTATATAGCTATATATTTTGAAAAATGAAACCAAACTATAAAACATTATCAAACAGTGAAACCAGAAATTGTACCATTATTTAACTGTAACAGATTAAGCTTTTACCAGGATGCTCTAGAATTGGTAACATTGCAGCTTAATTGATGATCAAATACTGGTCAGAATGACAAGATTAAGATTAAATGTCATAACATGCACTTTATAATCCTGAAAAAAGTTGAAGACGATAACTAGAACTCTTTAGAAGAAAACTGTATGTCAAAGTGACATTATTTGCAGAGTCCCTTAGCCATCACATCTGCAGACATATTTGAGCTGCCTGAACAAATTGCATAGTGTCAGCTGCAGAAGCACTTCATGCAACTCCAAACAGACTCTTCTGTAAGGGTCATGTTTTTCCTTGCCTGAGCAGATGGATCTTAAGAATTTTGTTTTTATATTTAAGCATAATTGGCTCTTTTGCCCTTAGATTAATACTTTCTTTTTCAGTTTGAAGGAACATTTTCTACTAATATTGGTGCTTCCCTCTTCCCTCTGCCACTTCAGCATAAATAACATTTTCTTCAATTGTACAACTGAGAGTTCTACCTGTTCTAACCTTGATGTAAAATTGATTAATGAAAAATACACATATGTCAATATTAGTTATTTAGAAGATTAAATAATGATTAAAGTAATTAACTGGAAAGAATGTGAAAACTTACAAAATTTTGGTGCAAGCTTTTAACAGCTGCTAACAAAAGAAGTAAATACAAAATAAAGCAATCATTCCATGTCAAACACTCTGATACCTGGCTTCAAATCTCATATGCTGCACATGCAAGCATTTTGTTTAAGGCCAAGTAAGCACACCAAATGTGCTGATAGAAGGGTATCCTGCATTACATGCCACTGGACATGCCAGTCTAAACGAATATGTTTACATATATCATACACTGTATTTCAAATTGAAGACTAATCATTCTTGCATAGATTGTTTCTCTTAAAATGTTTGCATTTTCTAGTGAAAATTCACAGCATTACCTGTACAATGTCAGCAGCTACATTCAGTCTCAGATGTAGAGGCAATTCCTGAAGGGCCTGGACCAAAGACTGGCAGTCAATAGAAAGTGCAGAGAACTGAAATACAATTTAACAGACATTATATTTGTGAAAAACAAACAAACAAAAGCACAAAAAGCACCAACAAAACCCCTAATAATTTCAATCTATTACATTCCAAGGTTCCACACTCATTTGAGGAACAATCGGATGAAACACGTAAATTAATAGTTAAATTACACTTATATGGAGCAGTTTGGTTACATTACCATATAAACACCTACAATGCAAATAATCACTGAAGGTTAAAAAACAAGGTATAAATGCAATGCTCCCTAGACAATGCCTTGAAAATCCAAAATAAGAAATAGTTCAGAAGGTTGACAATGTCATAAGAAGCTTTCGCAACTCGAACATGTTTTAAACTGTGAAGCATTCATGCAGTGTGAAATGCCATTCTTTAACGAGTTGCTACTATTTCCTAAGCAATCAACTCATGTAGCTTCTGTGTAGCTACACTGTTTTCAAATGCTGAAACAAGGGCCTTTGTATACTTCCTCATCTTTTAAAATGTTTTGATACTTAAGAAAGCAACAAAGTATACAGTTACAAACACTTGTAAAACGGTATTCAAGATACGCTACTGCTGCTGAATGACAACTTATTACTGTGAGAGGCATTGAATTTTTTTCTTGACCCTTTCTAAAAAACAAGTTTATACAAAATGGACAAGCAACATTTGACACTTTTACAGAACAACCTAGACTGCAGTAATCTGAAAGAGATTTCAAGCTCACACTACAGAACAACATTCTGAGCATGTTCACCATTGATGAAAAACAATTTGATATCCATCACATATTTTAAAATCTGACAACGAAATGCTTAAGTTCAGTCTCTACTCTCATTTTCATGGAAGTAGAGAACGAACTTACAAATCTCACTTAAAGGGACAAAAACTTGTCCTTCTCAATATGATGTAGACTGGCACAGATATTTCAAAGTCCAAATAATCATAGATTAGGAGAGAGTGTTTTGTGCAATATCAGAAGAGATTTGTCAAAGAATCCAGCCAACAGGATGGCTTTTGACACCTGCACACCTAGCAAAAATGAACATCAAAGATACAGTGTGTTCTGACAGTATCCCTGCAAAATTAAACACATTTAAAAAAAGAAACAATGCAGTTGATTTAACAGTTTTTTGTATCCAAACTCTGTTCTGGTCCACAGTAATGTGAGCAAAAGGACCGAACAAATACCTGATGGTTAGAATTTCTTCTTTACTAACAACTTCATTTTAACAATGGATTAGTGACCACCATCAAAGATGATTCACTGGTGCAAGTAACCTCAAAGTGTTCAGCAAGCAATTCTTGTTGCCCAGCAATGAACCAGATCTTCAGATAACCCAGTTATTTTGGCAGATATTGAAGATCAAATATGGCTTCTGCACAGTTCCAAAAGACAAGGAAATTGTATGAATCTGGCAATGTAAAAAATTGTAAAAGCATGAACATTGCAAATGAAGATAAAAAGCGAAAATAGGGAAGAGGAGGAAAGGTTGAGGAGGAAGAAAAAGAGGAATTTGTAAAAATAACAGAAGAAGCAATTTGATATTCAAGTAGACATTTCACTGAAAGTGGTGTAATAAAAAGCAAAGGGATCAAACCACTATTTAATAAATTATGAACACTCCATGACACATGTAGTTATTTGTTCAGAAAAATAAGTAGAGGAATTCTTTGATGCTGAAATTGCTATTTTTTACTGAAAAATCCAGTGACTATGACCTGTTTCATTTTTCAATTGCAGACTATATTCTGAAACATTTTTATTGTATTTTATCAATATACATTGGAACAAATCCAAATCTACTTTTTGTAGCAATGAATGAAGGTATTCATAATAAAGTGAAAATTTTTTATTATTGATGTCCCTGTAACATTTCCATTCCACATTTGAAACCGGTACTTTGCCATTGCTTTCTACAAACAGGGAATGAAAAATATTCAGTCCTTCTGCAACTAGTTTTACATGATTTCTGCTTTATTCTGCTCCCTCACAATCACTTCACTTTAGTTTACAATTCTCTAATCCTGTACATAATGTGTAGACAGGCAAAGAGCTAGAAACAGGTGAGCTAAGGGGTAAAGACTAGGAATTTGGCAAGGTATGATGTAGGATGAAAATTAGACCTGAATTTGACTTTCAGGGAAAAGAAGGATGGGCCAGAAACAAAAAGGAGATACCAGGTCGAATACCAGAGACAATGTGAAAAATTAGATATGTTATGAAAACATCTGGGAAAAAATTCTGGACTAAAACAAGAAATCAAAGGAAAGGTAATGGTAACAAGTGCAGTAAAATATTTCAAAGTGACATAAGGACAGTGAAAGACAGGAAACAGTTTGAAATAACAAATTTGGATGGGGCAGAATGAATTGCTGGAGTTTATCAGGGACAGAGGCAGAAGAACATGCCCACCCCAGCACACTTTGCAACCTGTAAGAGCATGGGACCAGCTCCTGAACTGTGCAGTCTCATCATGGGTAGTCAGAAGAGTATTTGTGAAGTCCACTGTCAACATGCAACTTCACTCTGTTCACAATGGCTTTAGCCATTCAGGAATTAATTAATGTGCTCAAATCACCTAAATGCTATAATGACAAGCCCACAAGGAAATGAAAAAGAGATTAATATACTGGTTACTGACAACATCCTGCACAGTAGAAGCAGAAGAACTGATACACACAGTAACTGAAAGACTGTGTCCCACTGATGAAACAGGTGGTGGTTTAAATAAATGCTGTATTGGGTTTTATTTCCTCATTTGACTTTGCAACTCTACAGTACTTTTAAATATCACTTCCCAGGGAATAATTATTGCACTTTTTTGGAATATTGTAATATTCTATAAAACAAATGTTTAAAATTTGAATACATATGCATGTTTCAAGAAACACTCAAGCATAATTCACAGCAATTTTAAGAAAAGCCTGGAAGATAAAACATTTATCTTGCAATAATTCATGTGGCTTATGTGAGGACAACAGCTGCAGAGATTGAGACACTTTCAAGTATCCTCATATAGGAAACAGGAGACTTCTATTGCTGTGCTTTTTATTCAAGTATAAAGAAATCACATACAAATAATCTAGCTGGTATCCTAATTATTTAGGACATGAAGTTTCAACCAGAGGGCATGAACCATTAATTTGATGGAGCCAGAATACGTTTCATAGTTCAATATATGAATATATTCATACAGGTTTTGTTAAAGTCATTTTACTAAAGTCTTTTCTCTTGAATACAACTGAAAAAGGAAGGTCAACCTGCTATGCCAGTAATATGAAGTGACAGTTCCTTATTTTCTCTTCACTGGAGGGATTTCCAGTTCTCTCCTCCCAACATTACTTATAAACCCAGACTGCTGCTTCAGTAGAAAAAAAAGAGACAAGGTCCAGGAGCCTCTAGCATCAGAGAGAAGTTAATAAAAATATACCCAATAAAGAGTGCTATTATGGTATTAACAATTTGTTGCTGAAAGCACATCTGCCTAGATATTCTGCCCAGGTGACTGTCTATATAAAACAACTTGAATAATAATTCTCTTACCTGCTTATGGCATATGCTTTCTTTATCCCACTCTTTCTCATCAGCAAATCGAAACTGTGTGAAGGAATCTCCTAGAGAAAAGAAATAAAAAATGTATTTATTTTCAAAAAACTAACAAGTTTTCTTTGAAGTTCCCAACCTAAAGAAATAAAGTCAGCAAATAAATCTTATGTCTTCAACAAATTTTCATATAATATTAATGCTGCTTGCATTTACAATAGTAATTTATGGTAAACGACTATAGAACTTTTAATCCAAAAAGGGGGGAACAAATTCAAAGCTAAATGAGCAGGTGCAGATGCCACGTCAACAAGCAAGATTTTCATTCAAAATTCCATTTGGGACAACATACTAAAAATATATACAGTGTTCACAGAGTTTATTTCTTACGAACAGCTTTCAAAGAGCTATAGATAAACCTTCTCTTATCAACATGCAAATATTTCTTAAAATGTATTATGAATATTTTACAAAATTGCTTTGTACAAGCCAAATAAAGACCTCTTGTCTAGCAGTTAAATCCTCTCTCTTCCTTGAACTAGTCCCTAGTGCAGCACATCTTCAGAAAAAGGCACCGAACCCCAAATTCCAGTTCATTTGCAAGAGGGATTTAATTACAAGAAACCCTTAAATAGGACTAATTAAGTTACATATATAACCTTAGTTACAGGATCTTCTAACCTACTGCATTCCTTCAAGCCAGCAGGAACTTCCCCTTACTATAAGGGATGTTGAATTATCATTTTGTTTTAAATGCAATATTTTAATTGCAGTACCATGCTGTGTTGCAAAAGAACGTCCTATAAACTTACTTACTGAAAAAAAAACATACAAGAATTTCAGTAACTAGAAAAAAAAAAATCAGTAACATCTGTGACAGAGGAAACATGAAAGATTTGGGTTGCAAGACGATGGCCAAAGCTCTAGAGTAACAGAAAGCAAAGATATGGTCGATGCAGAGTATGGCACGTGTCATCTTAGACTGTGCAGTATAAGGACAAACAGCTGTTTCAGGAGCTCTATTAGAAAAAAAAAATGTTGAATTATTACATGAAGGAGATGAAATTTGATCCTGAGAACTGCAGAGCTACTAAGGTGGTCAAGGGTCTCATGAGGAAAGGCTGAGGGAGCTGAGCCTATTCAGCCTCAAGAACAGACGACTGAGAGGGACCTCATCAGTGTCTGTTGGGTGGTGGCAAGGGCATGGATCCAGGCTCTTCTCAGTGGTGCCAAGCAATAGGATAAGAGGCAATGGGGAGCAACTGATGCACAGGAAGTTCCATCTGAACATGAGGAAGAACTTCTTTACTGTGCTGGTGACTGAGCACTGGAACAGATTACCCAGAGAACTTGTGGAGTCTCCCTCACTGGAGATATTCCAGAACGATCTGGACACAATCCTATGCCATGTGCTCTAGGATGACCCTGCTTTAGCAGGGAGTTTGAACCAGATAACCCACTATGGTTCCTTCCAACCTTACCTATTCTGTGACTCTGTGATCACCCGTACGTCACAACGATTTATGCCAGCAGTTAGTTGAGAAGCAACAACTCACTCTTTCCTAATCTCCGTTAGAGAATGCACACAGGAAGTTTTCAAGGGCTTATCAAGAAGTGAGCATTTATCTTCCTTTTGGCTCTCAATATCCTAACTACCACTCAGACCTTTGACAAGTCCTGAATCATGCCCTTAATCCTGCAGAAAAAATCCAAACATATAATGTGCTGTCCCCAAAATTGGATTCTTTTGCATTGTCTGCCAACCCCAAAATGTAGGGAAGTTCAGCCTTTCAGCAATTTTACTCAATACTGAAAGCATCAGCCGGCTACTGTTTTGCAAACAAAATGAATAAGCAGCAAAATGGCATAGTAATTGGCATATTTCTTTGCCAAATAATAAGAAAAGGGATATCTAACTTTTTCCCAGCTGGCATTTATTTGCCATGGATTATTTTTTTTAGTGTCTAAAGTGCATTTGTACTTCATTGCATTTCATGTCTGGTCATTGGGTATGCAAATGTACTCAAATTCAAATCACGCTGCCTACCTGGCATGTCCACCATTGTAACATTCAGAACCATTACAGCAAAAAAGTGACATTCTCACCTAAATATTCATATAGATATTTAAGACCATTACCATGGCCAGCTTGAATCTGCAATTCTTTGTTTTCATTAGGTTTATCCAACATGGTTCAGCATGACTGTGCTGACACATAACCTTGTCTGAACAGCTAGGTTTTGGTTTACATTCAATGTCTCCAGCTATTACTATTTTGGAAACAACCAGTGTCAAACAGTACAAGTGCAAATAATTAAAATTAAGCATTGAAATTAACATTTAGATATCTAACAAGGTGGCTAATTTTACAAATGTTTAGTTCATACAATACAAACACCAGTTTCCAAAATAGCTAGGTATGCTCAGCAGTGGGGAAAAATTAGGGCCTATATCTTTATGTCTCTATCTCCAGATGCAAATACTTAACTTGAGCACTCACAGTTGTCTCGCTGCTGACAAAGGCACCTTCTTCTTCACTGCACACAGCACAGGAGGGAATAAATCCCTCTGTTTCAAAATACCTAGAATACTGCTAATATGTAATAAGTAACGCTGAAAACCAAAGAAATATAAATTCAGTCTCATGATTTTAAAATGGGTACAAGTATGTTCAAATTAATTTATGTTTTAACTGCTCACACTTTAGAAGCTCTATTTAGTTACATATGTAAAGAAGTTCTACTGAAAAATAGTTACAATGATTCTCAAAGTCTTCCTACTATTAGAACAAAGGCATAAGAATTTTCTTCCAATATGCCCAAGACTCGTTATTTCTCATGTTGCATCACAGAGGAAACAGTTTTCTTTGCTCTTATAAAGACTAAAATTAAACAAAAGGATTAGTCAAATGCTTTCAGTATCTGAGAATGATCAGGTGTAAAGCAGCTAAACCAACCTACTTCATCAGGAAAACCCACTGGGATCAAGAACCAGTTTATGATTCTCCACACTCACAAAGTTGGTTATCGCAGATCCTCAGTTTGATATTGTATTGCTGAATTAAAGGGTATGACTTAAACTGTAGTTTAATTAGGCTCTTTAAGTAAGCTAACAAAGCATGCCTTTCAAATGGAAAAGAATAACTACAATTCACAATAGCATATTTAATGCAAATTAGGTTAATGAGAATGTTGGTCTAACCAATTATCTTTTCAGAAATTCTTTTACCCTGAAAATAACTTCCTTTTAAGCCATGAATACTAATCAAATGTCTTGAAATGACTCTGAGTTCCTTCCAGCATTAAAGAATACTTTTCTTCATGTGAATAATTTTCATGTTACTTACAAGTATCACCTGGTCTTCAAATACAGAGTAGCTAAAAATAATGCACTCAATTAAACCTCATGCACTGTCTTTGGTAACAGTCATAATAAGCCTTAGTGTTCTCTATTGTTTAGAATGCAAAATTATTATGAAAACAGTAGATGTAAACCATCATACTTTCCTACCACTTCAATATATTTTGAAGCTAAATCAATTTCTTTAAATAGAATGTATATTTCATAGTTTTATTAGTCAAATTACCTTTTCATATAAATATTAATTAAATTGCAGAGTCAAACAGATCCTACCTGTAATCTATAATGAATATTTTCCAATCTGTGAAATTTTAAGTCCGAAAATTGAAAAAATTGAAGAAAAGCTAGAAAAAAATGACATATCAGGGAATAATTTTATTCATTTAAAACTCTCTTATTCACATAAAATATTACTGAAAACAGAGGAAAAATACTCCGTAGTCCTAAAGATGGAATTTCAAATTGGAGGGGGTAATAAGAAGAAATGTAACATGACCCATCTAAGACTGCCATGACTGTAAAGAGCTGCAAGTGCAAATATAATACTCCCTTTTTAAGATCATAATTTATTTTCTCCTAAATAAGAACCAATGATTTTGATAAACTTGGATGTTTCCAAGCTTTAGTCATCTCCCATTTATTTTATTTTGTGAATTCAAGCCTGTGCCTACAGGTCTGCTCAGTTAGCTATATAATATGCAATAAAATTTATGTCCATAGTACATAGGTGAGCCAAACAAACCAAAACAGAAAACTACAACTTAGGTGTCTGGGAAACAGATAATGAGACCTAAAATATCTCAAAAAGTACCCTCTATCTACTTATTAGTCAAATTTATTCCTGTGTTACTAAATGAAGAAGATTCTTACCAAACAAAGTTCATCCTTAGAACTGATTTTAAGCAATTTCCAAGAGATCCCTTTCTCTCTACATTGATTGCAAATTCATCACTATTTATGAAGATATAATATCAAAATGAGCTACACCTGCTTGTTCCACCAGACTCCTTCACAGGCTGCAGAAATGTAGGAGGAAACGTGTTATTCTTAAGCTGCAAAAAAAGCAACAAATGCTCCAATCTAAGGCTATTCTGCAGGGAAAACCAATCTGAATTGCAGAGTCAAGGCATGAATGATGCGTGAAATTTTATCCAACATCAATGTTTCATATAGGAGGGACCAATTCTCTTGAGGAGTCAGAGGGGAGATAAGGAACATATTTTTTCCTGTTTAATAGTGTAAACTTCATGAAGAAGGTCCAAGATAAGACAGAAATTTATAAATCAAAGAAATTGGGGCAAACTAATAAGTCAGGAATTTTTAGCTAATTTATGATCAAAAGAGCAAACGAAGTCTTACCAGTCTTGTGATAAATTAGGTGTAAATGAGTATTTCTCAAACTGAAGGAAAAAGTATGTGGAAGAAATTCCATCCATCCCTCTCTCCCTTCCTCCATCCATGCCATGGCCTGCTCTAACACGAAGATTTTGAAACCAGCATGGAAACAGCAGAACTACAGCTAGGTGCTTGGGAATATGAGTGGAATAAAAAGATGTCTTTTCATCTTATGGTGTTTCCAGACAGTGTGATTGCTATACATATTATAGACAGATATTTATAGATTTTACAGATACTGATTTCCATCTACAATTAATGCTCATTTTTATTAAACAATATTTATTTTGATAAATACTCCTGAAGATTTCCTTTTATAAGCCACATAACAGTTTCCCTTTTTTTTTCTCTCCCAGAAAAGCAGACTTACATATATACAAATTCATAATAAATATTTTCCCAACACTAATAAATGTATGTTCTGTAAGGGTTTTATATCATTAATTTTATACACATTATACACACATTATTATCCAGATACAGTAATTTTCTCACAATGAGGTACTATTTAATATTGAGAAACAGATTTCTGGAAAACTTCCAGAGACTCTTCATGGCAGTTCTAATAACTTCAATAATTTCTACTTTTTTACTTTCTCTATTTCAGTAGAACACACACTGCAACTATTATCTTTTACTATGACTAAAGCTGCAAGGTGCTACTTAGACAATTTGCCACAAGCATAGCTTGAGTAAAAGCAATTTTCAAAATCTGAGAATACAAAAAACAACAGATAAAGACCCTGAAAAAACTCAACATCTATTAGTTTTCTTCAGGTACTATTAAGATCAGTAATATTGTAAGTCACGACATAGTCTGTCTTTTATCAAGAACAAAACATGTCTTTCCAAATACATGTTTCACCACAAATACTTTAACTAATTTAACCTAATTTTCCCCCTGCATTCCCTGCTGACCAGTAGCCTGTACAGACATGTATTACAAACTCCAGAAGGTTTATGCAACACTCAACTTAAAAATTATAACTACCAGAAGAAGACATACCTGAAAGAAAGTATTTTTATAACGTTCTTCTACTGTTACCAGTAGAAATCCTTGAGCACTGCACAAACACAGGATGGTAGAATATTCTGCATTGAAAGGAAACTTAAGGTCATCCAGTTCCCTTCTGTGAGCAGGGACACCTTCAACTACACCAAGTTGCTCAAAAGCCTCATCCACTTTGGCCTTGGACACTTCCAGGGATGGGTTACCCACAACTTCTCTGGGCAACCTGTTCCAGTGCCTCACCACTCTGATAGTAAAGAATTCCTCCCCAATACCTAGTGTAAACCTGCCCTCTTCAAGTTTAAAGCTTTTCTCAGTTTTGTCATTACATGCCCTTGTGAAAAGCACAGTTTCTTTTCCTTTAGGAACTTGAAGGTGCTATAAGTTTTCCCCAGAGCCTTCTCTTTCCCCCAGATGGACAACACCAACTCCTTCAGCCTGTCTTCACAGCATACTGATATCAAGGATATTTGTAGCCTGCACTGCAAACTAGAGAGGATTCAAAAGGAACAAAATTCTAAATTAATTCGCTGGCACAACTACACAGTGCCACTGGTCATATTCTACAATATAAACATATGAGTCTGACCAAATAGCAGGACTACCTGATAAAGGCTAAATGATGTCTTCAAAATTTAAAATGTGTCACAGATAAAGGCGTGAGAAGGAAGAATCTTTGAAAACTAGTGCTGATTCTGGAACCAAGAGTGTCTGTTCAGAACTGAACTAATTTAACATATAGAGGAACTGGAGCCTGATGAAATCAAGCACAGATACCAGTTTTTCAAATGAGGAGCAGAGGGAAGCCAGTAAATGCCAAACACCACAATGGCTGAAAAAGAAAACCAACCAACTGACAAACAAACAAAAACCCCAGCTAACCAAACAAACCTTAAACAACTTTTTTTATTAAAAGCTACAGCAGAAGTAAACAAGAGTCAAGAAAACCAGACAAATAAAATTATATTTAAAGACATTCAGAAAAAGAAGCAGTAGTACACTTGTTTCCGCATGAACTCCAATAAGAAATAAGACAAAAGCAACTGGAATGACTTTACGCCTTTACAGCTTTAAAAAGCTATAAATGAAACATGAGAATACTGGAAACAGTGAAAGGAAGACTGAGGAAGACAGTGGTACCAGCTCAATGTGTTTGATGGACAAATGAGAGTCAACATGGCATTTAAGTTCTGCTGCATGACCTATGACAATTTCTTTAAAGAAGTAAAATACCATACACATAAGCAGGATCTAGTTCATATAATTTACATGCATTTCCAAAAGCTCTCACTGACATCCTACTCCCTTTCCCACCCCAGACTTCAGAGCAGCAAAAAGGAGGTTTTGTATGAATAAATAATTGCCTTAAAGTAGGAAGAAAAGAGTAAATTGTCAATTTTCACATTAAAAGAAACCACCAGTGCAATTCTCTGGGGTCGTATCTGTTTAACCTCTTCTCTCAATTAAAAAAGAAGGGAAAAAATATGATAAAAATGAAGTAACAGTTTGCTGATGATACCAAGCTTTTTGTGGTAGTGCAGATGAATGTAGGCTGTGAAAAATGACATCAGAACTTCACAAGAGTGAGAAAGTAGATTTTTAAATGGCAAATGAAATTCAATACCAAAAATGCAAAAGGCAGCAATTCTAACTTTACAAATAAATAAAGTTCAGAGCTGACCAACAACATTCCAAAACACAATCTGCACTATGCAGAAATTCTTTGGAATTCTTAAAAAGACAATAGTGAACAACACAAAAAAACATCATTACACCCTGTTCATGTATCATTACCTTGAATACTGTGCAGAGTCCCGGTATGCCAAGCCTCTCAAAAACTATTGCTAGAAAAGGCATGGGAAAGATCCTGCATGAGAAGTAATCCCAGGAATAAACAAGGGAAGGGAACCAAGGGAAGATGACAGAGACCTAAAAACCATGAGAGGCATAAAAAGGGCTGATAGGGACTAACTTCTCATTGTCTCTTCTCACAGAAGACCTGGAGGCATCAAAAGAACCCAGCAGGTAACACACTCAAAACAAAAAGTGGCAAACCTTTGTAACTTAAAGCTAGGTTGTGGGACTCCATGCCATCAGATGGTGCAGGCAACACAACATGGCAGGAGGGATCAGGGTAACTATTTCTAAATACAAAGATTCTACATGTGGCTCGGGAAGGCCCATGGACATAAACTGTTGAGGTCAGGAAAGTATTTTGGAAAGTAGCACATAAGATAGCATGTTCAAGTGCCTTACCTCAGATGCCTCAGATGGACCTTGGGCCTAATTCAATAGAACAAACCTTAAAGCAAATAGCTCCCTTCTGGTTTTTACTGGTAGAGCTCTAACCTTCTCTTAATTAGCTATCTTTCTGCAGGAAAAATAAGGAGGGAAAGTAGTTAATTCACAAATTTATTTTTAGTCTGTAGTAAGCATTCTTTCAAGACACTGCACATTTGACCCCTACATGGTATATAAGGAGACAACAGACACCGCTACCATACGGGAAATTGTATAAGCAGCAGATTCTCTCTGTTTTCTAACTTATTTCCACATTTTCTTAAATGTATCACTATTTTTATATGTAATGTTTAATAATTATTTATTAAAGCTCTTAGAATGCTAAAAAATACAAAACATTAAAATAAAATACACTGAAAAAAAAAGTATATTTAAAATTTCATTCAAAACCAGTAGCCTGATGTGGTTATTCATAAGTATGAACCCTATCTTCTCCATTATTCACTTTTTTACTGAATAAACAATACAATGATATTTAAGGGTGAAGTTACTGATTTCCCCATAGGTTACACTTAAACTTTTTATTAAATTTAAGCTAGTCACCTTAAATATTTACATTTTCCCTGATGCTTTATGACATTTTCTAGTGTCATTTTTTTCAGGCCACTAATTTATAACATACTTAGGGATCTTTAAATGTCACTGCAACCAGCTTCCAGATGAGACAAACTATATAAATCCACAGAGCATACTGTTTTTTGAGCAGTATCATTCAAAAGAAAGGCTAAAAAAAAGATTGCTGCCTAAGTTAATAAAATTGCAGCTTAGTTACCTGCTTAAATACACAAGGCAACAACTTTCAGTTTTGTTTTTGTTTTGGTAGCATCAATATGATATAGAATGATATGAAATATGTGACAGCAGCAGAAAACTCCTTTGGGTAAAAGGGAGAGAACTCATATATTTTGATATGCCTGGATCCAACACAGGAAAAGTAACTTAATAGTAGAGTTCTTGATCCCCACAGGCCAACAGGTTAAGGAACTCTAATGATCTGGCCCTTCATGAAGACCCTGTTTTCTTCAGCACCATACAAGCAGCTGCCATCAGTACAGTGTATGTCCATAGCAGGAAGCACAGCTGAAATTCAACACTGGAAGAAAAGAAGAAATGGCAAGGTTCCCATCCACACAGACTTGCATAACACCAAACCACAGAAATCAACAGAGGAATCTATTTGCATTTGCTGGCACAAGGTATTCCTATACTCTGGCTTGTAAGTAAGGAAAGAAGAGACATAATGAAAAGAATCTATGAGGAACATCGTTCAATCAGAATGGAAGCCAGTCATCCCCAAAGATTCCTGATTTGCCCTGCCTGTGGCAGCAACCACTATGTGGCAGCCACAGTGAATGGGCATCAGAGGATGCAGAAGAGGGGAGAAGGATGCATTCCTATGTATTCTATTAAGGAAAAATACTGCCTTGAGACCTTGAGGCAGACAGTACCTCTAAGTTAACACAACCACTTTGAAGGGAAAATGAGAGCCTAGATGAACAGTTTAGCTTTATACAGAAGTGAGACAAATAACTGAGGTTAAAGCTGAAACAGCACTCTTCATTCATACTTTAGACAGCACAGATTTTAAGTAATTCCTCATCCTACACTTCCACGTTCTGGTATTTTGAGTAGCTAAAAAATATATCTCAAAATGGATGACAAAACTTCTGCAGGTTATTAAGTAGGTTTTAATTTTTTCCTAAATTACACAAGAACAACAACTTTTAGAATGTTTCCAAATTGCCCTATTATATAAAACCACATGAGATTTCACACTTTGCCAAATGCTAGCTAGATTACTTGTTATTAGAAAGCTCAGATTCAAAACTCAGTTGCTGGGCTAAAATTGGCAGAGTGCTCTACCCTACTATACCACTTTCTTTGGTAGATGACTCCTTCTCAATTCTCTTAAGAACCTGAAAATTCTTCCCAATTAAACTTCAAGTAAAATAGGTGTGTTTCAAAAAGACAATAAAACTACTACCGCTGTTTAAATACTTCATGTCATGCTAGCTAGAAAGAATGTCAGAAACTGCATATTAAAGTATTTTGGTAAGTTGCAGAACAGCAGTCACTGGCTTAGGTTCTTTACATTGTCCTATTGAAGCAAAGTTCCTCCTAATTACTCTTTATTTGGATTATTGTTCATTATACCTCCTGTGTAAACAGTGTATATTGCTGTATCTGGGAGGTGAGAACAGCACTCAATTCATTAGACCAGACTTATTCTTGCACTTTAACTGACATACTTAACTAAGAGCAGCTGCATTGCCTAAATTTACACTAGGATAACTACTGCTTTCTGTAAGTAGGCCATCAGAGTATTTGGTCTGAAAACTTCAAAATTCATGATGTAGCTTACTTGTCCAGAAATGCAGGAATATGCAAAACAAGTCTCCTTTATTCCACATTGTACCTCCACCCCCCCAAAAAAATCTGTTTTCCAAAAAAGAACCCAAAAAACCCCACAACAGTATCTGAGGGCAAACCAATGAACAAACTTAATAAATACTTTATTTTAAGCACCTTAATAGCTTTTAATTTCAATAATAACCACTAATTGACACAATTAGAGAAAAAAGTCTCCTATCTGTAGTTCTTTACATGACACCCAAACACTGGAAAATTTGTCTTTCTCTATTTTATACCAGACAAGTTATGGAAGTTTACAATAGTTTTGACAGTTGACTAAGCAAGCTTACATTTTAAGAATTTAAATCCAGTTTTAATTTTTAATGATAAGTGCACACATTGTTGGACACCACTTGCATTATTAGAATTTCCTAAAAAATAAAATTCTAAACTTTTCTTAGTGCTAGTGTCATTCCTTACTCTATATTTGACAGAACATTCACAGCAAATAATGCAATTATATGATCAATAAATATTCTTCATGATGCTGTTCTAGATATTTTTAACATTATCACATCCAAATTAGTACTATCCTTTCATAAAGTACAATTCACTATTCTTGTAAGTGGTACATTATGCTCTGTCTATGGGACTATCTTTCAAAAGTGTTCATAAATTATACATAAATGTGCACTCCTAAAAATATTCAAGTAGTTTGATACAGTGAGTATGAGGCTTGGCTTTCTTGCATTTTTGAGGGCTTCTACAAGACATGACAAGTCATAATACTCACATGAGCTTGCAATAATTTTTGGCTTAATAAAACAAGAAAAGAGAAGTAGTTTCAGAAAACAAGACAGGAGGATTTTCTTCTGAAATGTTAATATAATTACAGGGATTACAATTAGCAAGTAGTAAATCTAGAATAGCTCCAGTTCTATAAGCATGCAAAAGCTTGGAAAGTATTTATTTTTCTGTACAAGTTACTTACAACTCTGCAAAGGAATTAGCATATATACTTACCAGAGAATTCCGAGCATCAAATTAAAATTAAGAACAGATTGGTAAGCACTCACTTCCAGTCAAAAATACAAGCAAGCAGCATACTGGATCTGCTTTACCAAAGGCTTAGAAAACCACTACAATCTTGGTCCGAATGTACAAAAATGTACTTTTTAAAAAGTTATGATTACAGTAGGTTTTTCCCCTTTCCAAGGAGGAGTAGTCAACGTAAAGTTTCAAAATCTGTGTTAAGAGAAATTATGAGTTCTCCTGTAAAGTGAAAAGTAGAAAAATAATTACTTGCTATCTACAATTCTTCGTGTCATGTTAAATTGAAGTTGTAGCTACATACAAGCTTCTGCTCATCTTTTGTATCAAGTGCCTTGAGGGTTTTTCTAAACAAATTTATTGTAAGTAAGTAAAGACTGGGTTAGCTCAAGTGAAAACACCACTATCCCTCATGTTAACCTCTGCTGCTGTGCCTCTGTGCTGAACATGTTACAGTAGTGCACATTCCACAGCTTACAATACCTCCTGGCAACAAATCCTCTACCCTTTTTTCACAAGTTCTCTTTCCATGGGCTTGACAAGAACTTCAGCTTTCCCATAAATTAGGAAACCGGAAGAGTTGATACAGGATGGAGAATTACAGTTTTCTGGATGACAAATACCATCTGGGCTACGTATTCACCATTGATACACAGTGTTTCACTGGTCTGAAAAATGCAAAATTATAATTTTTATTTAATTATCTTCTGTAGTCAAACAGGACAAAGGTGAAATGTGCATTTTAATGTTGATTTTGAAATACTTATTTGGAGATTTTATTTTCCATCATAGTATTGACATAGCATCATAACAATATCAAAATTCAGGCTTTAAGATACTGAAGACAGGGACACATCTGGTAATAATGCTAAATTGAAAAGTCATCTGTATCACATCTATTCACTAGACATATTTGCTTTCTGTTGTTCTCTATTTGTAGGGTTTTTCTCTATGATCTAATTTAATTCTACAGAGTTAAAAAAAAGGGTTGCAAAACTTTGCCCTCCAAGGACATTCCTTCATGATGTATTTTAGTGTTGTGCTAAGGTGTCCCCTGCCTATTCACTCATCCATCACCCTGCTTGTTATAACCCTGTTTAGGAGGGGTTATTTTATCTTTCAACCTTGCTTAAATCAATTCCTCCAGATTTCTCAGCATGATTGTGGTACTTTAAGTCCTTCCATCCTACTCAGAACATAATAAGCAGGTGCTAATCAATGAATTCTTTAGCAGGAATTGACCTGTGAGTCATGCACAAAGTACTAAATTGCCTCTGCTCTACCTTTTCAAATTGCATTGCTCTTTCACTGCACACAGAAATACACATGACATTTATCACACATTATTCTCAGTGCTTGTTTTAATTTTGAATGTGTATTTCCAAACAAAAAGTTACAACATTTCTCTTTTGTATACAGGAGTTTCAGACCACTTTTAGGCAGTCTTGACTTATTGGGCACATTACTCTTGATTCTCATTTACTACAACAATGAAATCACGGTGTAGGATATACCAAGCCAGTATAGAACTTGAAGAAGCTTTAGCATTTAATCAATGAAGGCACAGCACTCCTTGAAAAATTTCAATTCTAAAAAAACTACATTCTTCAATGGAAAAAATTCATGCAGAATTGTTCTGAACAGCTCAAACTGTCTGACTCTCAATCTAACCAAAATTATTTGTGGTAAAGTTTTGGATGATCAAACAAAGTAAGCAGCTGACTCTTGCTTTCCTTTAGCACTTACACAGGAAACTGTTTCACAACACATCTGTCCCACTGAATCAACACAAACCAGCAACAACAGAGTCAAAGCTCAAACAGTAATCTGAAAACAAGGATTACCAGACAATGAAAATGTGCTTAGAATAGGTAAAAGATGTTTAACAATTACAAATCTTAATCACATATAAGTTCAAAGGAAAATTAATCATCTTCATAGTGTAAGAGCAAAAAGCTTTCACCAAGATGCTGCTCTTCTACATGTGTTTCCCCACAGATTAAAAACCTTTTCTCAAAATATACATTTAGTGTCTTAATACCTCTTGTGCTTTTGGTCAGCACCTTTTTTTTAAAAAAAATAACATTTGTAAACCACCTTTGTTCATTTTCCTTTTAAGCTTCAGAACTTACAAAAGAATCAGAATCTGCCACAAGTTTTAGTATGACAAGAAGGTCACTTGTGACTCTGCTTGTAGCCCACGCACAACCTCATAGACACCAGCCCTTTTTCTGGTCCAAAGGAACTTTTTCACAGGCGTCAGTTAGCACATCTGAAGGTCAACCTAAAAATGGGCAATTTTTTTTAACTGTGAAGGAATGCATTGGAATGGGATGGGAGAAAAACCTTCCTCCATTGTTACCAATAAACTACACATGCCACAACAGTCCAGTTCTCACATTTGTAAAATAGAGTCTGTTTACAGCCTTGAACTGTTCTTTCCAAAGCAGCTTAAGATCCACATACAAGTGCTAAAATCTAACACTAGTATTTGTTGCCAGTCCTACTACCACCAAAAATGCCCCTTCCTGCTGAAGCCTAATATTCAAGTTAAGATTTCAAAATCACTTACAGCTTTCAGCTACTGCAGAAGAAAAGAAGGATAAGACATTTGAATGAATAATAGTCTAGCTAATTAAGTACATGGATTCTAAGAAATCAAACAACCAAGTTCAACTTTAAAACAGCTCTGCTTTACAACAATCCACAGCTCTCAAAGCAAGGAAATAATTTGTGCTTGTGTTTTTCACATCATGCAGCTTGCCTTTACTAAGTGCAAATTCAAAGTGCAGGCATTCTACTAATAGTTCCAAATTCTTCAAAACTCAGTTTATACAGCAAACTATACTTTTAATTCTTTCAGAAGTGAATAAAGAGATTGATCATCATATCCTCAAAAAAATAACAAACCACAAAGTGTTCAGGAGTATTGCATTCCTGTTGAGTAGCTTTCAGTTTTCAAGGGACAGGATTCAAAGTATTCAGAAGAACAAAATAACTGTCCAGTAATACCATGCAGAGATTTATAGGAGAACCAGTTCCCTGAGGTGTATTTTCTTTCCATAATGCATTTTTGCATGTGTTTTCAAACACATAAAAGTGATAGTGAAATAAGCATTTCCTGTACAAACTTGTACAGATTCTTCAGTTTGAAAATACAATGGGAGACTGCAGAGTTCGGTATCTGAGCCCTCTCAGGCAATGTACTTTGGCACATTGTCTAGAAAATACTCAGAATACAGAAGGAGTTCAATTCATTAACAAAAAGTGACAATATGTAGTTTAGAATATTATATCAAACTATGTATATGAAAGTGAAATTTAAGCTTAAGAAAAATGAAATGTTGAGTTTCAATTCAACTACACACATTTTTATCTATCCCCAATTTCTTTACTCAGAGAACTCTCTATCAGTGGTTTTCAATCATGGGTCCTACGGACTACCTCTCTGGGACCCTGTAAAAGGAAAATGAGACTGGCATAGTTTCACCACTGGATCCTACACCACATTGAAAGAAAAAAAAAGAACAATTAAAGTTCTGCAAGTAAAGAAATTAAAGTGTCATCAGGTCAGTTTAACTACTGCAACAATTCAATTTTGTATTACATACAGGTGTATCGAGGGTTCTCTGAAAATTCAATTAAAAATATACTTTGACTGCCAAAGCTCACTTGTGTTTTGAGAGGCGTTCTGAGAGGCGAATGCTCCAACCTGCCAGCTGCAGCTTCCTTACCTTACAGCCAATCCATGATGAGTCACTGAAGCAGCCAGACATACTGCAAGGCTGGTTTTGATGGATGACTCAGAACTAGGAATTAGCAACCATTGGAGGGAGAAGGAAAAAAGCAGAATTTGGGAAGATCACATATTTCTAGACACATTTCAAACTAAAACTTAAATATTCCTATACCCTCAAAGGTCATGTTGGGGAAATATTCTGGACTAATGTCAGGGGGAAGTAAGGTTGAATGGGTTGTCATACTACTGTACTTATTGATCAATAGATTGTTGTGCTTTTAGAAATGTTTTTTATTACACTGTACAGCAGCACAACATGCAAGATTAGTAATTTATTAGCACTGCACAAAAAAAAAAGGTAAAGAAAAGCAAACATACACACCCTGAAATATTGAAAAGCCATCCAGCTCTCTGGTTCTAAAAAAATGAAGATGCAACAGCTGAAAATGACTCACATTTAAGATATACTTTTGAAAAATAGTATCATCCTCATTTAGCAATTGATCATCTCGGAAAGAAGCTCTCTTTCTATGACTCTCAAAATGCACACTAAGAAATTTCAGAAAATGCCACCTATTGAATTCATAAGCAAACTTTCTGTTTAGTGTGTCTGAATTTCACTGTGAGACTTTCTAAGAGGGTTAATGAAAAGGAGATAGAAATCATCAGCCTAGTAGAAAGCCAAACTTATCCTCACGATCAGCTGAACCAGCAAATGGGAATGCAACAGCCACAACCCTTGGCCTGAGCTGGAGAGACTCCAGGGTCTCTGGGCTGAGCAGAAGGAAACCCTGGGAGTTGTAGGCGGGGGTGGCTGCTCACAACACCCCTTAACAAAAATAATTGGGGAACTACCTCTAAATTATTTTGTTCTGAATACAGATGGCAGTTGTATTTGTAAACATCACAGAACGTATGGAAGAAAACTAAAGCCATAGCTCAGTAGTTCCATTAACACCAATTTCTTTCAGTAATTGAGTCCAATGTGGTTGAGAAAGATATTTTTTCTTCATTGATAGAAGGAAAGTATCTGATGAAAAGATGTAGAAATAAACATGGGTACCAGATGAATGAGGTGTCTTTAGAGAAGAGCTAGATCCATGACTCTCATCACTTTGGTATAATGAGGAATGTTACATCCTTCGTACATGTTATATCCTCTGTATGCTGTTGTAAGTGAACATGAAAATGTCGAGAGACTGTCAGCCAGAGAGGACTATACATACATGCTGGATACGGAAAAATCAGAAGAGGTTCAGGGACTACATAGAGAAAGCGTAATCCAGCGTAATTGATAATGCTAAATACAAAGAGAAATGTGATTCTGATAACATTATCAGTTTAATTTTTTAATCTGACAATATGCCTTCCTCTATGATTTTTCTAGATTTAGAGAGGATGAATTTAAAAGGTGTAATGAAATCTTTCTAATTCAGACTGAGTAACATTTGACAGGCTGGATGTGACAAATCGAATAATTACCTCCAGCTTTTGTCATCAGGTGTGCCCTCAGAATCAAGCATATAGTTTGTACATGTTTCAAATAATTAGAAAAAATTGCTATGCCAACTATAAGTTGTAAGTAATTCTAGTTTACCTGACAGTAATAGCTCAAGGTAGAAAAGCATTTATCAGCTGATTTGATCATAAAAACAGGACTGCAATACTAAGCCTACCTTTCAAAATTCCAGAAAGTGTTGCTCTCTCAAAAAAGCCTGCTATGCAGCTTCTCTACAATGAACTTATCTGGACTATGGATTTCATTTTGCTTCTTCCATGCCTATAAATAAATAATGAAAAAAGCTATTGAATGAGGTGCTACATATCTCTAAGGGGTTACATGACCTAAAAGGTGACTGAGTTCATACTGGAAACTGCAAACTTGATTTCACAGTGCAGTCTGGAATCCATTAGCAGTGCATTACTCAGGCTTCTGTGAGCCCAGAACCGTGGCCATAAATATTACAGGGCAGACACAATCAAAAGGTCTACTGCATACTTTTTCAGGGGTCCCCTTTGCAAGAAAAGGGGGGAAAAAAGGTACTTCCCAAACCAAACAGCTGTGAAGTGGTGACAAGGCCCAACACCCTCAGCAAGGGTGATAGCAGGTCATGAAAGGAACTGAGCTAGGCACCTCCTAGACCTTCTTTTATACTTGATTTGACATAAAAATTATATGAATTATCTCTTTGGTTGCTTAAGTCAGGTGATGCTTATCCCCTTCAATCCGTGTCACACTCTCTGGGCCTGCAAAACTGAGGCCTACCTAAAACTAAAGCCAAAACTACCACAATTATCTATGGGGAAGTAAGTGTTTATTCTTAGTTTTCTCTACTTGGGTCTGTCCCTGGAGGAGGTTGAGTTTTCTCAGGTGATTTTATAGCCAGAATAGTGAGATTTTGTGTTTGGAGAGGTCCAGTTTTCTGTTGGGTGGGGAGGTGAAGGAATTATTTGTTTTATCTAACTTGTGTCGGTGTATGTTATATTGTAGTTGACTTCTAATTTTCCCTTTTTGGTGTAAATATATAAACCCATTTTCGGTTTTATGTTTCAGGGTTTTTTTCTTCTTTCCCTTTTCCCTTTGCGGGGGGGAACTCTGACTGTGTTTGGGCAGTTGGGCATTTTGCCAGCTCAACTCAACACAATAAGCCACATCTCTTCATATATGAACAACTGCACAGCCCAGCAGAGCACACATGAGCCATTACCACTGCAGTGTTTCTGTGAATGTTCTCACTGCCACTGAAAGGTCAAAGCAGCACCTGCAGAACTGTAACATATTCCAAGTGACAATCTCAGAAACTTCGTGTTGGCTGGATGGGTTCTTACAAAAGCAGGTACCTTTGCTAATGCTTTTAATCTGGTAATGGAAATAAATCAGTGACCACTGTAAATACAACACAGCAGATAATATAATTCAATTCTCTCAATTCATCTCCCTTCTTCTTTGAAAGCAGGAAGTAATAGTCTCCTGATCCGAGATAAGAAGATACAAATCCCATGCCTTCTACAATGATAAGGGCTTACTCTCTCTTTGAATATTTTTTTCAATGAGACACATTCATGAGATTAGAAAGAGGCCTGCTGGAAACAGACAGCATGTGCATTTTGTGGCTTGTTTACCTCTTTGATCTTCATCGGGGTTCTCTATGATTAATAGAGTCGCTTTTCCTGTGAGTAGAGGATTATGAAGAGCAGGTATGGTCAAGATCAAACTTCCAGTCAGAAAGTGTGCTTATTTGAGACACACCATGTCAGCTGATCTGCTGCGATCTTCCTCAGTTTCTTTGTAGGTTTTAAACACTTAGAGAAGGTAGTCTCAAAAATCAGATAATGAGTATCCCTGTAGTAAAGGTTCATCAGATAATTGTACACTGACACATTTCAAATTTGTTTCTCTGGACAGGTAATGTTACACAAGAGCAAGAAACACCACTGTTTTGTTTAAGTGCCTACAAAGTCAACGTTTAAGACTTTACTAGAAGTCGCTATAGCCTTGTTCTATCAGCAGCCCAAACAAGACTGCTACATGTACAGATGTTTTAGCTACCCAGAAACAGAAAAGCAGTGGGTTATGTAAAAACTCTATAAATGTATTTTTCATTCCATCTCTTCAGTGAAAATTAGTGGCTTGTGTTTTTACTGAAAAAACAACAGTAGTGGCTTTGGTTTACTGAAAAAATATTTCTGATTCTTAAATAGAATCTGTTGAAATCTAAAGTTTTAACATCATCTACTTCTACTGTTAAAACATATGACATCTAAGTATAAGTTCTAATTTTCATCTAAAATCTAGCCATGACATAAAGAACTAGAGTATCTGTTAAAAAGGGAGTTTTGATCTCAAGGTACTATGTCCTTGGAGAGGAATATGAAAAACGAATTAGGGATCAGAAAATTTAGTTCACATACCTCTGTCACTGAAGTGACAGTCAAAGAGAAATTGATTTTGAGAACAGAAATCTGAGCTTTACAGTCTGAGAATATGACAACCAGCCTTGATTTCTTCTCCCTGTGCGTCAGTAGAGCTTAGATCCTAAGGTCAGACCCTCTAGGCAACTATAATGGGAATTTTTTACATATGTAAAGTATCATAGGATATTCTTCAAGATACAGAAAATAATCTAAGGTAAAATACAAATTTTTTTTCAAAGTCTGAAGAAAAAAATTGCTGTATTATTGCTTTCTCATTTTGAAATACTTTGGACATAATTCTACAACCAAGAAATATGCATTACTCTACTTGGCAATATGTTTCTCCTTGGCATTTTTCTGCTGAAACCTACAACTCTCCTGGGCAGATTTTATTTAAAAAAAAAAAACAAAAACGTATCCTTTAATTTATAAATAGAACAATGATGAAAGGTGACATTAAGTATCCTCTCTGAAAAGCCTGAAGATCCTGAAGCAGAAGCTGTTGTGTTCTGACGTTTACTCTCAGAAATGTACATATTTTCCCTTGCAAGTTTTCACAGAAATGGAAAGTAATACACATTACACAGGACATGTATAAAATAAAATCCCAAGACTTAAGCTTTAGCTCCAGTAAGAAGTTCCTTTAAAACAATGCCTGGAAACAAGATTTGGTTATATTGAAGATCTATGACCAAACAAAAAGACTTCCTGTAGTCACAAATAAGAGGACAGGAGTAAAACTGCTGATTATGCACCAGAACCTTCTGTCATTCTTCCATCTATTTTTGCAACTGCATGTTTTATAATACTTCATTCAAGTTAATAGAAAAATCAAAACTGTTACTAATAATTTTTTTATCTCTTTTGAAAAACCTACTTAGCTGCAGTAATACAATGAAAATTTCAATAAAGGTTAAAAACCAACTGGAGCCAGAGAGCCAAACATATTTAAAACAGAAACACAAAAGAAAATCTGGAATTAAAAGAGTAACATTCCAAATAAACGCACTAGTTAAAAGTAAAAACAGAAAATTTTAAGAAATTGCAATTAGGCAAGATTCTAAAAAAAATTAAAAAAATCTTATTTTAAAATGAATGAGATGTTACTCTAAGACAACTGAATTTAGAAGTGCACAAAAATGTACAAGGACCTACTTCCACTGAAACAGTGTTCAATCACTCCAGAAGTTTCATTTCCACAACTAAATATATTCTCAGAAATTTGTACTGACCAATCTCTATCCCTCAGTTCCATTATCTTTAGATAAGTCTTAGGGAGATAAAAAGAAAAAATATTTTGTTTAGCAAAACATGAAGGAGGCAATCAGACAATACAAAATATTTAGGCCATTTCCATTTCAAGCTATTATCGAAAAATTAGATCACTTCATTTTAGGAAGTACATGGTTATATCTATGATCCTGTGTTTCCATTCTAAAAAATACCAGTCAACTTCTGCTATCATAAATATTTACTGCATGGAGTTTATGGCAGAAGGCTTTCTACACTAATCTGTGCTGTCATTCCTAATACCTATGTAAGTACATAAACTGCAACGTTCATCATAGCAGGGGCTACCATATAGATGGTACTTGTAAGCACTGAGCTTCTGGCACAGAATCCACCACTCAGTCATGTCAGAAAGATCTCTGTGCCACTCATCCCTCCTTCCATCCAGACCCTAGCTATGTAACCATCTACCTTCTCTCTTCGACTGGCTCTGGGGGCTCATTCACTCACACCTCTTGCTCAGGTCCCAGTTGTGCAGCTGCACATCCTCCTTCATGCTGAAACCTTACTGAGATGACTCACTTGGCCAAACCATCAGAACAGCAGTGCTTTTTTTGTTTGTCAATTAAACTTTCTGTATTTTAGCAAGCAGATTGCAAGAAGCATCAGAGCTGGCATGGCAGAAAAAAAATGCATAAATGCTGTCAGGAACAGGGAAGAGAAATGATAAACCAGGGTAAAGCAGAACACTAGTTCCATTCAAGAACAGAGCCTTACATGTGGTCCTACAATTGAGTATCCAAAACAGAAGAAACAAAATTGCAACAAGCTAAATTACCTAGAAATACAAGTCTGAAAATAATATTAATTGCTAATATTAAATAATCTGTTTGTTCTGAAATTGAGCATACTATTACAATGCAAATTTTTTCCCAATAAAGTATATAGAATGTTCACAGAGATGAAGATTTAATGCCAAAGCAGAAGTACAAAATGGGCACGTATCCTTCACGTGATGAAGTCAGCACAACACAACAGCAGAACTACTGGCAATCACTTCTCTCTTACTAACACTTTTTCCTCAGCCTGAGAGAAAAGCATACACTTATAAATTGTCAGTGAGAGAGGTATAAATATTTCAGAATATAAAATTACAGGCAGGCATTCTATTACAGTTGAGACTCTTATTTTGAAACAGAAAAAATGTTGTAAAAATATCCCTTGTCTCTCATAAAAAAGACAGCTTGAGATGTTAACTAAGGTGAAAGGCCACTCTTAGAAACATAACAGATTTAAGCAAACTGTTTATATGTGGAAAAGGCATGCAACTTTGATTTTAAAATGATGCCTCTGAAGAAATTAAACTTTAAATCTTGTATAAGACACAACTGGATAACTAACAGAAGTTTATACTTACAATGTCTCATATGAAACCAAAACACAGGACAAATTTCCTGAGATATGGAAACAAACACAGTAAACTTGCTGAAATTAGTACATCCTGAAACCTAAAAGCAAGTATGTCAGACTTAAGAACATCATGCCTAAAAACAAAAAAAATCTGCATTAGAAAAATGATTATGGTATGAACCAAATCATGATAAGGGGGAACAACTATGAGATTCTCTTCAAAGCTTCACTTCTTTACCCAAACTAAAATACAAGCACAGATGCAAACAGAGCATGCAAATAAGACAGCTCACAGATCTTTTTCTATACATATCTGCAGTAAGCAAAGTGTGATCATATGAATCCTGTCCACAGAATGAAAAAGTAGGTTTATCCTGTAAAGTGAAGCCATGTAAGTAAGACTCATTACTAAACATTCATTTAATTTGGCTTTGTTTACTATTAAGTAATTTTTATTGCCTCTGATTTAAGCCTCAGGTTAAAATACACAATCAAGATTCAGTATTTATAGTCAAAATTAAGATGAAGCAGTGCACTGACAAAAAAGAGAACAAAGCAATACCAACACTCACACTGAACATGGGGCTCAACATACTTAATTTGCTCATGTGGTTTTTGGAGTGCAGCTGGCTCACACCTGGGCCTCTTGGAATCTGTCTGTAGGCAACCACACATGCATAGGTCTAACCATCTCCAACACCTGCCTTTTGTTCATGTTGCTTTATTGAGATATCTTTCATTCGTTCATTCATGGCTAGGCTTTGTGAATGAAGATTTGGGAAGGACGCTACTCACGCTCGCTGCAAGCGTGCTGGTGGCTAAAAAGGCCAATACGGGATAGGCAAGTCTGGCCACAAAAAGCACAGTGGAAAGTCTCCTTAGGCAATATTGGCGAGGAACGGATCTTTCTGCATTGTCTTTTCTCCTCGAGAATGACTCTGAGTGCGTTCTCACAGGAAGCAGCAGTGTCGTGAATAGTGTGTCTCCATGAATCCTGGCTGGAGGCCAGAGTGGGCTTTGCAATGTGGGTGTGTCCTTCAAGCCTGCCCAATGGATTTTTTGGGTGAGGCACAACATGTGCAGAACTGGCCCCATCCTTTACTCCCCAGGTTCATCTACCACAGCCGAGCGAGCTTGGATGGAGACAGCTAAGTCCTCAGGACGTAGGTTTGGTTAGAGTATCCTTCTTTTAGATGGATGGCCTTACAGGGGTAAGCAAGCTCCATATGCCCAGGTTTGGAGTTAGAGTTGTACTTCTCCTAGGATGGTTGCCAGAGGGCTAGCGAGCCCATCCTGCCCGTGGACACACTTTGTCTGACCCTTCAGTTGAGACCTGTCTGGCATGGGAGACCCTACCAGAGGCACAAACCACCACCAGCATAGCACCCAACCTCATGAGGGCACACAAGGTTCTCCCCCACAACAAGGGGGTGTCCCTGGAGAACCGAGATCTCTACTGTTTACATGTCCTACTTTTTATAATTAGCAAATACACTGCACTGGTACTTCACAAGAAGCATTGCTCATGGAAAGACTTAAATTCATGAAAGTACTCACCATTATTTTTACGAACACTTTACAGAGAAAGTATTTTAATTTTCAAAGTTTATGGGTTAAACTTAAGATTTCAATTGACATCCAAAAATAAGATGAAAGGTTAGATACTTTGAGATATATAAGATGAATAATCTATGTATCAAGAAAAATCATGGCATTTCTAACAAAGTGAAGTGTCTTTCTAGTCCATTAAATTACAGCAGCCTTTTAATAATTGAACATTTCTCTAAATAGCATGAAGCTGAATGATTAAAAAAAGGTCTTTCATTTTAATATGAATTAATCTATTTGTTTTAATGAGGGTTAATCATGCTGGTTTTCATTTCAATGCCAAGGAGCCTCATGGGAGAAAGCAATTATTAAACAGCTCTAAGTATCAATGTGTAGGCTGGCACAGACACTTAGCCTAAAAGGAAGACATATTCTAAAAACACTTCACCCTGCAGTATTTCACTTCCATAGTACAAATACTCCACATCTGGAAAATCCTTATTAAAATATTATTGTTTTTAGTAGGTAGGTAAGTTAAATTGCATAGTATCATCTGTGTTGCTGCAGCAGTGACATGGCCATGCATGGATAAAGCTGTTTATAACTCAAAGTACTGTAAAGTGCTTGTGCTGTTATGCAGTAGTCTTGCCCTAATACTTACAGAGCATCCCTAACGAGGCCTGTATTACAAGGCCTAACAACACTTAAAATACCAGAAGCTTTATTAAACACTTGCTAAGAACAGCAATCTTTCTGTATTGTATCCTTTTTCTAGTGTGCTCCACATCTAAAAGTCCATTTGCCTCATTGATCATAGTCAGGACTTCAAGGACGTAATTTCATTAACTGACTGCCATCTAAAACAAAACCTCTGAAGAGATGGATTCTGTCTCTTCAGTTTCAGTACCAAGGGAATCAGTTACAACTGCCTACACAGCACTGATTAAATTTTAACTTCTACTCCATGCAAAACAAAAAGTGGAAGTGAAACAATCATCCTTGAAGTTAAATTTCTCATTTAAAAAAAAAAAGGCAAAACAAAGATGTAAAGCTCATTTCTTCCACTTAGGAATAGATAGTACAAACAATCCTATTTCATCACTTCTGAAGATATGAAAGTCCACATTTTGTGACCAGAACTTACCAGGTAAAGAAGAGCCCTTGAATGTGTTTATCAAAGGAGTACAAAGTTAAAAATCATCCTCTTACTCATTAAAAAAAATGCAGCAACCTGCAGTGCAACCAGCAAATCTGTAAGTCTAAGCTAGCAACACCATGGAGTGACAACTGCCCAGACCAAAAATGCTAGGAACAGAGAAAAGAGCACGTATAAACAAACTATAAAGAAAATAAACTTAGTAGTTTACCTACCCATGGAGAAACCTGTTTTTAAGAAGAGCTTTCTGAGAAGACCCTTTTTGTTTTTTGAGTATTATATCAAGGAATTATTAAAAAATTCCCTTGTCAGTCTCGAATATAGGACTGACTGCACAGTCTTCTGCTTCCTTTAATTCATGTTAATGACTTTCCAAAATGAAATCATTAAGAAATGACAGACAAAAGGCTATAACCTTCACAAAAATTTCCATTTAAATCACAGAAAACCAACTGATTTTCTCCAACACTTTAATTCCCCTTTACTTTCTACTTTATTTGGTATACATTGTGTTTCCTAGTTCCAAGCTGTTTGGTAGGAACTTTAGTGTATTACATTTCTGAACACCTAGCTTGTAAGGTCTTCAGAGAAAGGAATTTACCTTACTGTGAAACATACAGATGTTTTTATAAAACAAATAATGAATAAAATATGGTGAGAGCTAGAAAGTATTCTATTATTGCCTTACTTGACTGATTTATGATTCGTATCTGACAGTTCAAAAATGCTCTTTTACCTATTTCAGATTCATTTGCTGTCAAGGCTTTATGACATACACATTCCATTCCTCTACATGTAAATGAGAAAACAGAGTATCTGTTGGGGAAAGAGATGGGGGAGAAAACCTCTTTCTAAGAAATTCACACTTCCCTTAATTATACACAGGTACTTAAATGAGAGAGCATAAAACAGTACAATGCTTTGAAACTATACAACTAAATCCTAAGGGAAACAAACAGATTCTACTTCAGTGGAATTTTACCCTTACATTAAAAGCAAAAGCAATGCTTCCAAAACAGGGCATAACTTAATATGAGTGAAGGTGGCAGACTCTGTCATTTAATCTATAAAGCTATTTAAAGGATTATGTGTACTGCTGCATCTAGTAAATTAGTTTGCAAAATGCATTATATAAACAAATTAGTGACAAAGATTTTTCTCAAGCTTCTGAAAGGGACAGAGGAAATAGCACTGATTATTTCCGCTATTACTATCATTAGCATTGCAGTTAAAGGCTGCAGAAGGGAGCATTTAATTTTAAATCTCTCTAGTTCAGTCTTCAAAAGGAGCCTCTGATATAAAGGCTATGTTAGAAGTTGAAAACTAAATATATTATCAGGGCAATTTCACTGACATCCAGTTAGACACATACAAAACACCAACTTCAGATAACACAAACTCACCAGGAAACATTTTAAAAATAAGAGTAGCACAGACAAGGGCTTGTTCAATGTGTATCTTTCAGATATAATCACTCACAAGCATGATCAGCCATGCAAATGTGTTCAAACCCCTCAAGATAAAGCTAGCATTAAAAATTAATATCAGAACTACAACATGAATTTCTTATGTCTCCAATTTCATTAAAATCAAAATTTCAGTCAACTGTTTACATGAACACAGATGAGAATACTGAAACTAAACTGGAGAACTGGAGGAAAGAAAAATGCCTTCATGTTCACTTCAGCCTCTCCCCTGCCTTCAGGATAACTGCTCTTCTCTCTGCTGAGTTGGCATTTTTTAAAGCCATATTCTGCCTTTCACTGTTGAAAACCACTGGAGACAGCATTTTGAATCCTCTAAGAACTACACAGCAAGGAACTCTGGATAAAAGCTGAATTCATCTCAAGCTACGATTTCTGAGGGGGTTTTATCTTATTGCTTTTATTAAATAGGGCTACCTTAGTTAATTTTAAAAATCTGCACCATTTTCTTCAGCAAATCCCCCTAAAAAATTTAATATGATAATAAAACTATGTTGAGATGAGTTGCAATGAAAAATTTTGTTTTTAATTGAATAAACAGCAGCATTTAAAGAACAGCAGAGGTTCAATACTTGTACAGATAGCCATAAAGCTCCAAATCAATACCTGCCTCCAGCTCCATTAATGAGGGCACACTCCCATTCCCTAATGGCTACTCAAAGTGATGTAACAGGAAATACTTGCAATTTTGTAGAAACATTACACTATTCAACTTTTTTGTACCAACCTATTTTACAAAGCAAAAATATTCAGAAAGGAAAGATTATTTAAGTTTTGAGATTAAAACATAAATAACCTTTGGTGCTCATTTTTTAATTAGCCCATGCTCCTGGGGAAGATGCTTGTCTGCTGCATCTTCTCCCACTGGCGTGACAAGCAGGGGCAGCCCATCGCTTTTCTTCAGGCCAGCACAGAACTAGGGATGGGGCATGTATTACCCTGAACTGCTTCCAATCTCCTCATGAAAAACATGCAACTTAGATAATTTCTAGGTTTTAAACGTCATCTTGAAGTAGTTTCCATGTCATTGGACATGCATAGAAATGCATGTCATGGTTTGGAGACTCCTTATTTAGACTCCTGAAGAAACACGGATAAACTATGAGAAGCCAGTAATAATCCTAGAACCACTGGTATGGAGAGACTGGACAGATGAGAGAATTAAAACCTGAAAGTTAAGGTTTCACCTCCTGATTCCTTATAACTCTGTGTGCAAGACCAGGCTTCCCACAACCGTCACCACCTAACTTGTACAGGAACACATACTTAGACAAGGCAGATGGTCTCAGTCCAATTCACAAAAAGACAACTCCAACATCCAAACCACCAAGCAGTAGTTCTCACAGCGTTAACAGACACAGACCCTGAGCAAACAATGTTAATGACACTGAACAGCATTAGGAAGGAGCCAAATCACCTAACAAATAGCACTATTACATACTCTTCCAATTTAAAATACATTTCCTTTAATAGTATTTCATTTTATTGCAAATTGCTTTCTTCCACTGGACAGTCATCTGTCTGTGTTTTAATATACTACTTAAAGTAAGCAACAGATCTTTTCCTGCACCCTTCATTTTTAACATTTCATGCTATTTGACACTATGGACAGCTTCTTAAGAAACAGTAAGCAGATATGTTCCATACATACCTGTATACAGTTTAGTTAGCATGATACACAGGAAGTCTATTATGTGAATTAAATAATTTCAGAGTTTTACAACTGGTGTCACCTTAAGAATGTAGAGTTGAAAACTGATTTACTGAAGCAGAGAGATAACTGGATTTCATTAAAAAAGAGGAGATTGATATTTGCAGAGTTCAATGTAAGATTTTTTTCTCCTTTTATTGAGGCAGTTAATTGTGATAGTCCAAATATCAGAATGGTACTGGTAGGTCCTAAAGAAGTTATCAGATTCAGGCACAGTTCATCTGTTATGCACATAATCTTCCAGAAAAGAAGAGGAGGAACTTTATTAAAGCAACTACTTCACAAAGAAGCATTCTAAACTTTAATGTTTACATTTATCTACATTAGATTTTTCAGTGCTAACATTAAAGTAGATGCCTAAAGTCTGGGGAGAAAAAAGAAGGAAGCAGAATCAGACCTAGTTTGCACTGAGTACTTAAATTCACTTGTTAAATTTACCTTTTCCTGAAAATATTACCTAAATCTAAAAATGTCAGAGGCAGTAATACAAAATATTTTATGGTTGCCTCTTAAGTAATAGGAAGAGTAATTTTTATTCAATTGAAAGTTATAATATGATGCAATAGAAATTCACAATATGATTAGTATTTTTCACAGTCAGGCAAAAAAGATATTTCCGCTTCTCAAAAAAATTCCACATTAATTTATCCTAAAAAAGAATCTAGAAGGGAGTTTAAGCATTATTTAATTTTATTTTAGAGAATTTTCTATCTTCCTAGATCTACTTTGAGGAGAAAAGGTAACCTTTTGTGTTGCATAGCACTGAAATTTTACAATCCTACTCTGTGTACTCTGCAATGCTTCAGTTTCTTGAGTGCATACCATTTTTCACTATGGATAAATAGACAACAACTTCTTCCACTGTACAAGTATTGCTTAATACTGGTGATAAATTGTCTTCCACTCTGGAAATCTTAATTAGGAACTTTTTTTTATAATCCTACACTAATAAATGTAACCACAAGAAAAGCAGAACAGTAACAGTATAAACTTTAGGCTGAGAAAAGTTCAACAGCTAAAATAATTGGAAGAAACTCTTAAAAAAAAGAAATAGAAAAATTGAGGAAAACAGAAAAAATGCACTTTATTGATATTTATTATGTTCTGATTCTCTGTGACCTTTTGCATGCATTTATTCAAGCACTTTGCAGAGGCAATTGTTTCACTAAGTAGTATATATTATAGCAGATTTGAGAAGTGCACCTTTTAAGAAGATACTTCAAGAATTTGAAAGTTGTTTTTCCTGCATTCACTTTTCTACTGCCATCAAGTGAAAAATTCTAGGTATTTAGTGGATAAAAGATGAGGGAGTGCACAATTTTGAAAATGGAATTTGGAAAAGAACAGTAGACAAGTGGTGTTTTTTGAAAGTCTCAGGATGGGACGAATTTTTGAAAACAGTCTCATACACACACCTGCATTCAAACCTTCAAAGGAAGATAACTACGAAATAAGAGATCTCTTAACGTTTATAATATGAAGAAATCACATGTCTAGTAATTATCAGCAAGTAAAGTGGAGTTAACCTCTAAGTATTTTTTACATTTCCCCATGTACATAATTTAACCATATAAAACAGAAAAAACATTTACAGATTTCTATGTACTTGTATTAGAGAGGTACCAATATTCATAATTTCACCAGAATATTAAATCTACTACCTTTTCTTTTATACCAAACTACATTTTGACATTGCTTTTTTTAAATGACTAAGAAGTTTGTACTCTGAAGAGTTAAATATGGACGCTTACCTGAAGGTATTTTTCATTATTGAACAAATTCCAGAAAATATCACTATGGCATTACTCTTCCAACATCTGGTAGCCCAAGCCAAATTTGCTACAGAAATAACTGTAAAATGGCACATTTGTAACATATATCAGTTACCATTAATGAAATGATAAAATGGCTACCAATGTTAAGATGTCCAGAAAAAATATTTTAAGAAAGCACAATGCAATGCATTGAAGACTTACTTAAAAAGTCTAGATTGCTCAAGCTATAATCCTTCTATTAACATGCCTTCAACTGACATGAATGAATTTTCTCAATTTGTTTTTCAACATTTTGCTTTTTGACTCAGGTATACAATATACAAATCTAATATTAATCCTTTCTTTTGGGGAGTAGGAGACAAGATAGTGGGAACATGACTACACTTGTGTTCACGTTTTCAATGACAATCCATTAATTCAGTTTCTTACTTCCATGCCTATGCAGGGAAAATATGGGGAAAAATTAAAATCAGGCAGTTAAATAAATAAATGTAATAAAATATATTAAGCTGCATTCTTCAGCCCCTTACTTCATTTAGTTGAAAGCTACTAGGTACCATGGTGACAAACACAACAGAAATCCTTAAAATACTGTATTTGACTCTGTGGTCATCCTAACACAACATAAGGTGGATAAGTTAGAGGAGAAATGGCAAAGATTGTCATCACTGGGAAAGGTCACAGTGACAGCTTACAGTAAGTCACTCACCTGTTTCACTGCAACTAGTAAAGAATTTTAATTTTTATTAAAAAAGAAAACTAGAACAAAATAAAACCCTAAAACTCCCCTGAAAGACTCATACATATATAGTGAACTGCATATACTTCCATATGAAGGTGATAAATTAGGCATAACTACTTCTAAATCTCATAGGACTATAAGCCACTTAACCCTTAACAGCTAGATGCAGAGAAGTAAAACCATGAATTTTGATCATGTATCTTCTCATTAAAGCTCAAAGAGTGAAGACAGAAGAATAAGCTAATATACCTTGCATGTATGTGTGGCAAAGTACTGGTAACCAAGCAACCAGCAGGAAACATGTCAGAGACAAAAAGCATATTTACAGTCCTAACAGTTTCTCTTTTATACACAGCTACAGATACCACTTACAAGAGGACAGGATCAGAAAGCAGCACGAAGCAGCCACTGCACCTTTTTTTTTCTCCATTTTGCTTTACTTGATTGTTTAATCAAAACAATCTCACATGACAAAAGCTGCCTTAATTTCCTTAATTCTTAATGAAATAGGTAACATGCCTGAAGTCTGCATGAATAGATGTACAAATAGAGAATGCATCCTGAACTTACTTCCCACTTCTTGGGTTTTGTATTTTAGCAGGATTCTGTGTTGGTATTGCAGGTGAATTATTTACCTCTTCTGTAAGGTCTTTTTCTGTGAGACCAAAAGAACACTCAGGAAAAAATATATATATAACATTAAAGAAACATAAATACATAGCATACATATGTTGAGATTCTTCAGGCCAAGAAGTTATTCACATACATGACAAACTTACAGAGTTATACCTTTAGCCTTGAAGTTATTAAGATTTTGTGCAAAGTACATGCATTAATGGTTGTGTTTCAGTAACCACTAACTAAAAATGGAACATAAGACTAAAAATGTATTTAATGCTCCATTCCTTCCTCTGTTTCCTTGAGTCTTGAGAATCTTTTTGTTTGAAGAAACACTGATAGACATTGCTTCTGCTATACTTGTGTTCCCAGAAACACTTAAGTGTGACTGACAACCCTCCAATTTGCCATTTATGTCTTTAAAATGGACAAATAAATAAATGAAAAATATGATTTCTGCATTTGATGATTAAATAAACTAGAATTGAAAACAGTAATGACCCTAGTCCTCGCCACACCTAAGACATACTTGCCAAACACACCAGAACACATTCACACACCAGATATAAGCCTTTCAATTTGCCTTTTGGTTGGGTCCATGTAGAGGAAAAGAAGTCTTTCTAGGGCAGATTTCTGCTTCTTCAGGAGCACACTCCATGTTGAAGTTTCACTCCTACATAGAACACATACTTTCTATTTTTGATACAAATATTCATGCTAAATACTCTAAAGTCTATCACTTAAATGGACACAAATGAAAGAAGGGTGTCGCATTGTCCAACTGTATGTTCTCCAACAGAAGGGATTGCTTCTAATTTCTAATAAAGTTTATTTATTGCTTTGTAATAAAAACTAAAAAATACAGTAATTACACAGTCCTCTAGAAGCCTAGTATATAATTTGATTTTATTTGATCACCCATGATACTTGCTCTATTTATTATAATCAAGAGTACAATTTAAATCATGCTCACTGCATTACAGGTTATTAACTCAAAGAAGATTTAATAAAATGACAGTATAACCAATCTGACTCTGAAATAAATCTTAAAAAGGCAGACCATGAAGAGAAACAGTGAAGAAATACAAGTGGTCATTTTGCGGACTACCAGTTGCATGAGCCCCTTCTTATTTCAACTATCAGTGATTTGGTAATACTTTATGTGCCATAATAAAAGGACAATATATTGAGAACAATACAGCAATAACCAAAGAAAAGATGGAAACAATATCATTAACCGTGAGAAATATAAAAGAATTTCACTACACAAGACTTGCATGAGAACTGAACTTCAATACTTAAGATTGAAATAGAATGCAGAAGAGAAATGATACGCCCAAATATTTTCCTCTGTTTTCATTTCTACACCTTATGGTATGTAAGGTTATGATCATTTATACAAACATAATTATTTCATTAAATGTTAAACAGCTAATATTATTTAGAAAGAAAATGTTGAGGGTTTGTGTTTCTGTTCAGACCGTTGAGAAATCACAGAAATTGAATAGGCCTCAAGTGAACAATTTTTCCCTTCCCAAGAGGGCTTACCTATCACTATGTCATTCCTGGAGGATGTTTTTCTAAATTGTTGTAGAAGATCTTCAGTGACAGAGACTCCCCTGTGCCTTTAGAGAGTCTACTCAAAACGTTTGGCTGTTCACACATCAGAATTATTTTTCTCCATATTTAATCTCAAACCTATCTTACTGCAACATACATGCTATGCTGCATTTTTTCCTCATCTGAAGATATACACAGGCTGCATCAGGGCCCTTGCCAGGCAGCAATCTGCACGGGAGCCAGCAGTGCTTCCTTTGAGCTGCTCAGATCACATCTGCAATACTGCACTGGTTTAGGTTCCCAGAACAGACAGGGATAGATACATGGCAGTGAGTTCAGCAGAGACATCAAGATGGTTGGGGACTGGAGCACCTGTGCTGTGAGGAAAGGCTGAGGGAGTCAGTCTTGTTCAGCCAGCGCAAGAGATGGCTTTGCTTTGGGGGAGACCTTACAGCAGCCTGCCAGTACCTATGGGGAGGTTGCCAAGAGGAGTGAGCCAGACACTTCAATGCACATGGAGGGGAGGACAAGAAACAATTGGGATAAATTCAAATGAGAGTTTCAGACAGGATATAAGGAAAAACAAATCATCATGAGTCAGGCAGCGGAGCAGGTTATGCCACTGCCAAACCTTGAGATTCCTACTGGATAAAGTCCTGTGCAACTGTGTCTGACCACAGCTGACCTTGATTTGCTCCAAAGATTGCACTAAAGACCTCCTGAACACTCTGCCAACATGAATTATCCTGTGATCCTATAATATCCCTACAGCTTCACAGAATTACAGAGTCACTGAAGTTGGAAAAGACCTCCAAGATCATTGAGTCCAACCTTTGACTGATCACCGCCTTGTCCACTAGACCAGACACTAAGTGCCATGTTCAGTCATTTCTTGAACACCACCTCTCTGGGCACTCCAGTGCTTAACAATCTTTTCCATGAAGAAACTATTCCTGATGTCCCAACATCTCCCTGATGTCTGAACATCAAACATATAAAACATCAAACACACAAAGGCTAGACCCCTATTTCATCATTTTCCTTTACAACATAAGAGTGGTTGTACTTACTCAGACTGAGGGTTGACTACACAGGACCTACTCTGCGAGTAGTGAAAAGTAGTTCCTTGGGCAAAGTGAAACAACAGAAGGATATTCCTTCTCTGTAAGATTACTCCAGCTAAGTGGAAATTTGAAACTGATAACATTCCCAGAATTCTGAGACCCCACTTTCAAATGCTGTTAAAAATATGGTTTTTATCCAGTCAGAGGTTATCTAGTTAGTGTGGATTTCTGCAAAAAAAGAAGACATTCAAAGCTTTCATTTTCCTGTTTTCACCTGTAGACAACTTTCCTCTCTACTCAGCAGCAGGACAAGTTCTTACTGTCTTTGCTCGTATTTATTCAAAAACCCAAAACAAAACTAGTAGCAGAGATAATTAGAAAAGAATGTCATCCTTATTTATTCTAATGCTAAATCCTTTGCGTATTTCCACTCTGCTTTTTTTTTCCCTATCTGTTCCATGGTGACACCAGGATCATCTAATTTCTTCTACTCCTATCAGAAGTATCAAATACACATGCAGAGTTAACAGGCTCCTGGGTAATCTCTCTTTACCAGTCCAAATTCAGAGTTTCTGTAGTTTGGGGGTGGTTTTTTTTGTTTTAAAGTGTCCATTTTCTTTTCCCATTTTTCTCTAGTCTGCACCCTCTCAAATTATTTTCCTGTGTTTTCCACCCAAATGACAATTATGGATGAGCAGTGCAAAAATGGGAAGATCAGAACAATTATGGCAAAAAATCTCCATCATTTGATTTTTCCTCATGATAAACAGAATAAGTGTCTATCTGGACAATAAATTAATCCATCCCATTTTTAATGACACAACCCCAATGAAATAATATCTTACAATTTAATACATGTACTCAACAACAGCTCACTTTTCTGTGTTGAGTGCCAGAGCTTCTAAGAGATTTATTATTTAATCGTAAATGTTGAGAAAATTCAGCACCAAACTCACCAAAAAAAAAGTATAAATACATATTATATCTAGTCACACTTTGTTAGAACAGTGTGTTCCAATAAGGCCTTTAGTAAAACAAAATTATACAACTTTCAGTATCGTTTAAAGCGTTTATAATTTTTAGCACACTGAAGTTGCCAAGAAACCTTGAGAAGCAGATGGGCATTTACTGCTGTTAAAATGCAACCAGTTACACCAGAAAAGAGTTGGGCCTGTCATACTTACAGAAGAAATGTTCAATATTACAATTTCCTATAATTTATTTTCTTATTTTTATTTAAAAATAGTATAAATGAACTGATTTTTTTTAAAATTCTGATTTCTTTAGTAGATTCCACTAGTGGCATCACTATTTCTATTCTATTTAAGAACATAATCAAAGAAATAAATAAATCACTACCTGGGCAAAAGCCTCATGCAAAGAATTCCTAGCAAACCGCCTGAACCCCTGCCTATAAATTTTTTCTTACTGAATGCCATAAAACAGAGATAGATTAAAATCTCAATTTGTTTAAAAACAACACCAAATCAACAGCCTCAAGACAAGGACTAAATTCTACATTTATTTATCATTTTCAAGACATTTCTTCTTTCTATTCCCTTAATATCATAAAATACCACTCACTATCATCATATCATTAATACCAATAAATATCATCATTCATTCATTATTCACTATAGAAGCAGCCCTCACATCTACGACAAGGTTATAGTCTTATACAAACAAAAAATTTAAAATTTGTTAAGAAACACTATTTCAAAGTCACTATATGCAATATAAAATTAAGGCTTACCTGAGACAAGCCTTCCATGTTTCATTACTCCAATATCATTTTTCTGAATACTGCTCTTACCAAAGAAGGTACTCCATTACCTCACAAACAACCAAATCAGTAAATATTCTGTCTCCACTCATTAATTGAAGTATAATTTACCACTGCTGAATGTATATCCTGTGGATTATCTTAAAATGCTCAATAACACTTTCTCCTACCAGCTTGGTCTGTGTAGAAGATTACAGTGATTTGTAATACACACAGAGGAAATCAAATGTCTAAATCACCTTTTTTATTGACCCTGATTATAACTATACAACTATTTTCTGTTATATCACAGAACATTCACCATCTCTTTTACTTTCAGAAGCAGATTACCTGATCAAAAGAAACCTTGTTTTATAAAAGAGTACATTTTGTACTCAGCCATCCATATTTGGACCAGTTTCAAAGCTGAGATTGTTCACCAAGGTGTTTCTAAAGATAGCAGCAACTTTTCAGCTGTTGGAGGTAAATGTCATCTTTAATTCTTTAAACAAACAGCATTTCTTTTCTCCTAGGCAGAAAATGCTGCCAGCCATAACATATTTAAGATGTTTTTTAATGTATTTAAGAATTTTTTTGCAGGTCTTGTTACTGAGATAACTCGAAAAGGATGATGAAAAGAGAGGTCTCTGAAGCATGAATATCTATCTATACATCCATTGAAGGATATTTTAAAAAATTAAAAGGCACTCAACTGTCTTTTAACTGTCTCAACTAATACACGAAATAGTCTCAAAATATTCTTAAGAGCTCACTGATTGATGAACTGTATGAAATNATGGGCCATTGACCTTGGGAATGAATAGAGGGGGTAGAATACATAGCTTTGGTCACCCCCACACAGTGACAACTGGTCCCACCTGCTGAACTAGGACAAATAGCCATCATTGCTCTGATAGGTTCCCAAAGCTACTGAAAAGCATGCAGCTCTTTCATAGGGCATATTTGCTTCTAGAAGGTGATCTACTGGACCAGTCAAATAAAAGCTGAAGCATACAGATAACAGTCAACTTTCATATTCTAAGATTTAACTTATGTTTATGTCTCTCTGTTAAACATGATACTGTAATACTGTGTAAAATTTAAAATATGTAAAAATTTTTTTAAGAAGGTATGTTTTTTTGATGTTTGATCTTTGTACATTTTCAAGTGTAATGAACAAGAAGGGACATTTAATCCGTGAAACAAAGAATAGCCAACAAGCTCTAAGTGATGTCCACATGTTAGAAAAACAAATTATTTATTGGTAGAAATGTCTTGTTAAGGTTTAGGACTGGACATGCTTCAGTGATCTCAGACCTAGGGGGAGGTTAACAAGGTTTGGGAAGAAGGATGCCCACTCATAGTGGACACAAAGAATGCAGAATTTACGGGCATCTGGCAGAACTCCCAAGTTAAGGAAGAAACTAATAAAGCCAACTCAGCAATTGTGCTGATACCAGCTCCAGCTGGGTAAACAGTAATTCCAGCAGGGGGAGATGATGAACACCGACTCACAGAGCACTCACCCAAGAAGCCTACTGACCTAAAAGAAGAGAAAGACTGAGCATGCAGACTAATTAGTATCAGAATCATTAACCAATAGAAGACAGAACCCTAATTAATATGAAAACTATGTACCTTGTAGCCAGCAAACACTAATTCCTGTGCTAAAATGTATAAATAATAAAAAGTTTTGAAAGTTGGGGGCTTGACTTGTGGAATGCCACTGAGCACTGAGGTTGATGCAATTCTGAAATAAACACTCAGTGTCTCTCTTGAGCGTGTTAACAATAACCTTCTCATCCCCCCTCCCAGAGGAGGGAAGGAAAAAACCATTTCTTGACTGGCTACCTCAAATAAAAAAAGAATTCAACTTGTGAAAAACAAGTGACTGGAAGATGAACCCTCCTCAAAATGAGGTAAAGAAACCTCTTAGAAAGAAAAATCAGAGAATAACAAAACTTCCATCTGCATACACAGCCTATTCCATCTGAGAGTAGAGTTTCATGGAACACTGCTCCATTCAAATACCCAGCAGGAAGCTAAGCCTGACATTTCTGAAGGTACTCAAAGGCTCTGGATGAGCAGATCACAGCTTAACTTCCTGTTTCTTCTCATGACACAATTATTCGTGTCTCTGTAAGAGATATTTTAACTGAATAGATGTATTCTTCTGGAAGCATTGGATTTTAACGTTTGGCTTTTTTTTAAAGTGGCAATCAACAAGCAGTTCTCTGAGGCAGAAGTTGCATGCATTCGGCAAAACAATGGCAATGGGCGATCCCACTCAATGGTGATGCAGACATGTATCTGTATCAGCTCCTGGGAGACGCGTGTCCCTGTCCCACAGGTACTGCACCTGCAAGATACAGCCTGAGGCTTTCTCTGTGCTTCTGCACAGTCCTATTGCCTCTCACCCAGGTCTTGTTGCCCAGGTCTCTTTAGTCTGCACATCTTTCATCTTCTACCCAAGTATGCTTCACACACGGTTGGCAGAAGGGTACTGAAATAGTAGTCTTTTGCTGCCATTATGCAGGATGCCTGCAGTGTGGCAGGAGATCATGTGATGAATCACAGAAGCCTGAGTCTTGTGCTCCCCTCTGAGACTTGACGTTTGTGTAATTGAAAGGAAAGACAGAAATTCTTTAAAAATAAGGCTGGGATAAGGCATAAAGCATGATACTCATAATCCAACTGACAAATGCATTCATACACTGAGTCACTCAAAAAAGCACATTATGAAAAAAACAAAGTCTAATATTTTCATAATCCCCAGCTGAATAGAAATGGAAAATAATTGCATTCAAGTACCGTTTAAATGACAAAATAAGTATTAAAAGGTATTGGATGTTTCCTACTGTACATTCCTACCGCAGATACAGAAAGAAGCACTGGACACTAAGGTATAACAGTACACTTTTTAACCTGTGGTTTGAGTGACAAAACCAGGACTGCATGCCAATATATGTGATTGAAGACGCTGTTGGCACTACCCTAGCACTACTCATCAAGAAGGTAATTCTCTCCTACAGCACCTTTATCTGACAAAATTTTTAAAAATGCAATTTAAGAAACTGTAACTGAGCATTATTAAAACACCTAGCATGCAAACAGACAAGTAATGTAGTACATATTAGCTTGCTCTGCTTTTGCTTACTCAAATGTTCAAGTGTAGACAGTTACTTGATGGACTATGTTGCATATAATATCCATTATAATCTATTTTTCCCTCCTTCCCTTAGTTCCCACACATATGACATTGTTAAAATTATAAAGCTTTCTCAAAATTCTAAAATAATTTTAAAATGAAACAGTTATAATGTGGAATCTATACTAAAAGGTTATAAAAGTGTCGTATTGGGGCACTTTTTCAGTTGTTAATGCTACAGCAAAAAATCTTCAGGAGAAAAAAAAAACCAACCCAAACCAAACATCAAAATAAAACATCCTCATTCTGAGACAGAATCCCAATTCCTCCTCCACAAGTGAGCAAAGGCCATAAAGCTCAACTCCCAGGATTCCTTAATTGAATACTAAAGTGTTGACTAAAATGCAAAAGAACCAAGCTCTAAGCAAATAATGCCCCTACATGTATATAAAACTGCAAGACAATGTATCTCTTGATGTAGGAACATATGAAAGTTTCTCATATTTTCTGATTTTTTTGGCCTTTCAATATGAACTCTCAACGGTGCCTCATTCATTGACATCCTCTTCAAATGAGAGCAGTACTGGATTCCTTTCTCCTTTAGACTTTCTTGATCTATTGTTAAAATTGGCTTTTAACTAGCCTGTGAAAGTGAATTCATTACTTTATTCATTCTTCTTATTTCTGTCAAAGGTGTCAGTGGATATTTTTAAATTGGCAAAATTGAAGCATTGAAACGCATAAACCAGAAGTTTACTTAGTGGACTGGACAGTAACATACATAATTATCAAGAGCAAACTAAAATTCCACTATTTTTATATTAATTTATGAATTGATGACTTAATGAGCTAGCTCTTAAACTGTACCCCTGCAGGAGTCCTTAATTGTGTCCTAATTACCAAGCACATTGAAATTATATTTTTTGTGTACTGATTTCACTTCAAAATTGCCAAGCTTATAAAATGAGTCTTTAGAAAACCCTGCACAGGAAGAAAGGACTCCTCTTCCCACACAATACATATACGAAAGCAGACAAACAGAAGGAAGATATAGAGGTTTTGAACAAGATCTGTTTTTCCCCCTCACCTTGGAGACTTCAAGAAATCATTCCTTATTTACTGGGAAACTGGCAAGTTTTATGTCTTTGCAGGATGATCCTGCTCTTCAGCAGAGTATAAATATCTAGCTCTGTCACATCACAAGACAGGGAATGAACCACACAACACCACTATGAAACCATCTGAATTACAGGCATGTGTTTTTCAGATGCATGACTATCTGCAGGCTAACAACTACACACACGGCTCACAAAAAGCATTCTTTAAAGTAGAAAAATAATCCAGGAAACTAATAACCTTTCAGATAAGTCTGAAACTTAACAAAATTTGAACCTTCACTCAACTGGAGGCTGAACAATACAATTTCAGTGAAATTAATGTTTATTTATTAGAAAGAAAAGTCACAATATTACACATTAGTGAGTGTCAAAAAAACCTCCTTTAATCTCAGTAATTTTGAAATCATGTAGTATTTTTGAAGCGAATTGTTTTTGAAATTATGTAAGACATCAAGTAAGAAGAGAGGGGATCTATGGCTGATTGTTCTCTGGAAACAAGCTGTACCTAGTCATTTATAGATAACAGTTTCTATAATTTACAAACTATGGGCTTTAAAAAAAAAATCAACAGACCTGTAATTGCACTTAATTCTTCCCTTCATAAATATATGACACTTCCACTACTCAATCTCTAGTACACTAAAGATCAACACAGCACATACCTTTAAAAAAAAGGCTTTTGGAGCAACTTAGCCCAACCACTCAGACTTTATTAGTAGTATTAGTTTTATACCACTGTTCTGAAATGCAACTGACATCAATCCTTATCTTTTACCCCAACTTTCATTGATGAAGTAGGGAGATATTTCAGAGAACTACTAGCAAAACCTTTTAAGTAATGTAAGTTTAACAGCTCCAGAGAACTACATTACAGATTTTAAAATAAATGCAGACAGACTACAGTTTAC
>VWZD01000135.1:134621-145455 GCA_013396695.1 Sakesphorus luctuosus | reverse complement strand
TCTGACGCCCCGCCCCGCAGTTGATGTGCTACTGAAGGCCGTGGGCGACACACCCATCATGAAGACCAAGAAGTGGGCGGTGGAGCGAACCCGCACTATCCAGGGCCTCGTGGACTTCATCAAGAAGTTCCTCAAGCTGATGGCCTCCGAGCAGCTGGTACGGGCGGGCACCGGGCGGGAGCTGTTGTACCCTGCAGCGACATGGCTGGAATGCCACCAGGAGAACTGTCCCAAGCAGACACCGGAGTGTAACACTGAGGGGAGCTATAGCAGTTCAGCCTGGGAGTGCTCAACTCTGGCCTTTGGGCTTTTTGTCTCAGTTTCTCCATGTCTGATGCTGCCAGACAGAGCTGTGTGCACGCTGGGCAGCACTGCATCCCAGGGAAACATTCCTAGGCACACTGCACCTGCAGAAGCTGGGAATACAGGTGTAGTATTTGAAAAAAGGCAAAAGTGTTTGGGATTGACTTTCTGAATAAATGTTTGCTTCCTTCAGAACTTACACCTCATACAGTTTAGTCACTGTCACAGGACTGATTTATCTTTTAAAACGGGTAGCTGGGAAGTGTTCCCATTTTGGCAGCATATTGCCAGTATTATTTATGGATTCCTTCCTGTGGAACCCTTCACAAGCCTAAGTGGCCTTGTGATAACATTGGAAGAGCTGGAAATACAACTGCATTACTTTTGTTGTTTTGTAGTAAATGTCAAAGTTTTAATTTAAGATACAACATTAAAACTAGAGTCGTTAAAGTAGTCAAGTAAAGTGTAAATGAAATCTTTCTGTTCTTGATCTGCAGGATACTATGTAAGCATATAGCCATAAATGCCTTCTTTTTTGCCTGGAAATCATGGTGGGTTTCCTTTTCCAAGGCTTAGTGTCTCAAGGAAGAGTGATAGTGCAGGTATTAACTGTTCATGGTTATTCTCAACAGTTTGATTCAGTTAATTGTGATCTCATTGTCTCAGGAAAAAGAGTGTGGGAGCACATAGCCTTCCAGTGTGGTTTCAGGAACAAAGCCCTAGGAATTTTGTAGCTGTTACTTGGGAATAGCACATGACACCTCACTGCCCGTTGCTGCCCCGCACTGCAGATGTCAAGGCCCTCTTTGACATTGTGGAGTCACTACTGTATGTGTAAATGCATTTGGAGGAGGAAGTGAGAAGGAGGACCTGAAAAAAGGAACAAAATAATTCTGATTTCTGTTATGACTCTTCTAAATGAGCAAATCTGGAATAGTGTGAATGGTTTTGATACTTGAAATAAGCATGAACTAAACCAGGGAGTTCACTTTGTGCTGCTGTATGACAGACTAATAGGTCACTTTGCCGGAAAAAGAAGTCAGCACACTTACTTTGGCTTGGTCTAGTTGGCCAGTCAGAAGTGACTCCTGGCAGTTGTGTTGGCCCTCCATGCTGAAGTGAGGATAGTATTTGGTGGTATTCCATTGTGTGCTGTAAAGGTTATAGAAGAACTTATGACTGCAGAGTGTTTCTTCTGTCTTCCCTATGAGATCTATGTGAAATCTCCATCTCTTCTCTTTTGTTTTCTTGCAGTTCATATATGTAAACCAGTCTTTTGCTCCATCTCCAGACCAAGAAGTTGGGACCCTCTATGAGGTGATTTTCATCTTAAATAACCTTTCCAAATGTGCCCTTAGCAGTAATAGCTTGCATTTAATGTAGTGTAGTTGATATTTACAGATCTATATGAATGTGATCCAAAGAGATGTGACTCCATACTGTCTCTGGAAGTGCATTCCTTCACCAACAGGATGTTGTCATGCCTCCTGTTATGATGGAGAGCTTTCTTATCAGTAACAATATTCCATGATACGTGGACCTGATGGGAAGGGGTTTGATGGTTTTGTTTCATGTGTATGTTGGCCCATGAATAAATGTAACAGCCTCTGTTTTTGTTTTTCCTTGCAGTGCTTCGGAAGTGATGGCAAACTAGTACTGCATTATTGCAAAACTCAGGCATGGGGATGAATTACAGGCAATACAGTTGTTTACATATTCTCTTCAAAAATGGAAAAAGGACTGACTTTCTTAAGCTCAACCTGTAAACACACAGCAAGAAGGATTTTTGCATTTCTGCTTGTGTCTGTAAGATGCAGGTGAATAGCATAGGCAAAGAGCTACCTAGGCTGTCTGATCATGTGGTTTATTTATGATGTACCTCTGAGGTGCAGACTTTTTAATTTATCTGAAGGGAAGCTATTTCATTTGTCTGGAGGACTGGCTGGACAGCTGTGTCTGTATGCTGTGCTGAAGATAAATGTAACTTTTTTATTAAAAGTAACATCTGTTGTACATGTAGCCTGGAATTCAGTTTATTTCTGTCACATGCATCTGTTTCATGCATTCTGTTCTTTATGAAAGTCTTCATCTGATGATATATGAATATGCATGTGCCTTATCTCATGTTGTATCAAGACAGTATTTTGATTTCTGTTTTTTCCCTTGATGTGTAGGTATTGGTATACAGTCTGAACTACTTCACTCTGTGCCTTCACCATGTTCATAGTGCTCATTTACATGGCACAGCATAATGATAGGCCTCTAAATACTTTCCTCCCACACAAATTGTGTAGAGATTTGTTGAAGGCTGAACACTTCAGCATTATCAAGGTGTTTCTTCTGAAACTGTTTAATGACTTGCATCTTTAGTTGAATGATGGAACTAGCCGTTGTGTGTTCAGTTAATGAAGACATAGACATGAGGTGCTAAAAGCCTAGTCTATATATTTTATTTTTGGCTGCTGTAATTTTTGGGCTTCATCAGCTGCATGTTCCACCAAGGAATTAGAATGCACTTTACATCCTTTTGCTAAATCATAACACCGAGGCTTGGTTTGGAGTTTGTTCCATTGTGGAGAGGACTTAGTACCTTCACTAGTGTACTGACCTTTGCTTTTATTTGTTGGCAGGTTTGGGTATGAGGGGTGGGGGTTTTTTGAGTTTTACATGTCTGTGTTAAGAGTCTTCAATGTTTGTTTAAGCTGAAATAAATTAAATGTTAGTTGTTTGCTTGCAGAATGTTCTTGCGCTGGATGACAGTTTTGGTCCCTGTCATAATCCAGTTCTTCAGCAGACACAGGTAGAACAGCCAGTTCTAGTTTAAGGGAAGTTTGTATAATAGTCTTGAACTGTTCACTGCTATTTCATATATAACTGGCTCGTACATGACTCTACCAGTGTAGCAGATTTTTTTCCACACTTAGAGGACTTATGGAGAACTAATACTCAGCTTACTGATGTTGCTGCAGTTTTCACGCAGCTTGCAGGTAAGCCACAGACACACAGGCATATGCCCTGAGTCCTTTGTGTGTGCATAGTTTGGTATATTTTACCATGCTTTAAGTGGAAAACTTGGATTCACTGGGTTAAGCTAACAAGCCAGAATTGATTCTAAACTTAAAAACTTCCAAAAATCCATACTTTTGCCTGCTTAGAACCTTGATTTCATGAATCTCCATCTATTTAAGAGAACTATTGGAGAGGTAAGCATTCTGATTCTGCCTTGGGGAGGAGATTCCAGCTCAGGTACTGTGAGGCCAACACAGCCTTGCCAGCCACTAGGGGGTACACAAGGACAAAAGTATTTGCATAGTTGTTCCGAGATTTTTTGTATCAATCTTTTCATAGTATGTCCACTTGCTGGCCTTAGCAAATATAGGTAGTCTGTTCTCTAGTGTGACTGTATGTTTACCTAAGATAAGCTACAAGTCTGGTTCTCTTTGAAGAATGTTCTATTGGTGCCTTCCACCTCACTTGATCTTAACAAATGAAACTACTGATAAATGGCAAATGTGCTTTTCAGAAGTGATGCAAGTAGGTTGGTTTGTGTGTGTGCATTTGATTGGTTGGTTTGTGTATATTTGGGGGGTTGTGTTTTGGTTTGGTTTTAAAATAATAAAAACATTAAGATCTTGAGGGGAAGGAGAACTATAGCTCATTGTATCATGCCAGCTGATGGTAGAAGGTTGTCATTGATGAATCAGTAGATAAATGTTATCCTCTGAAGTTGAATAAAATTTTTTGCTTCGATGCCTTGAAATTCCAGTAATGTAAAAGCCACAATAATAGTTTGCATTTCTTTAATTCACCAAGTGCATTTTTGGACTTGGACAACTTACCCATGAAGATTTGAATTATTTCTTTCAGACTCGTCTTGTCCCTTGAATAATAGTTATTTATTTTTGCTCCAGCATTTTTCTGGTCTTAATTTTTCTGCAACCCCAACTAATTATTTCTTGCCCCCTAGCTTACCAGTACACAGTGACTGCTCACCTGATCCAGGTCTTGCTTTCTGTTTCCTCAGTGCTCTAAGTAAAGGCGGCCTTTGTTCTGTTCCCTTTAAAGACTGCCAGTTTCAGTTCTAGTGATTTCCCTCATTTAACTTCTGTACCTTCTTTATAGAGACAGTCCTCCTTTTTGCCAGTTTCCCATGTAATTTTGTGCCTTGGATCGGGGGGTAGTCAGTGCTTGTTTCTCTCTGGTAGCTGTTTAAGGATCATGGAGTTGGGGTGTGACTAAGTGGCAGAAACTTCTCCTTGTTCATAATTTTAACCCACAGACTACACTGCAAACATCGCAAGTAGAAAACGTGTAAAGGGGACAATTAAGTGATTCCTAGTAAGTTGCTTGTAGAACTTGCTAAAGACAAGAGGTAGCAAAATACGTGTTAAATCTTGTTAAATCTCATACTTTAAAAGTGAATGTTACAGCATGTAAAATCACAGATGATCCTGAAATGCATATCTCCTTAAAAAGAATATTTCCAGTAAACTGGAAACATCAGAAGCTCAAGTAGGACACGAACTGTATTGGGTACACTTTGAGCAAAAGTGGTGACTGTCATGTAAGTGACTTCAATTGCTAGAGTGGCAGAAAAAGATATGAAAGTAAGGGCTGACTCTTGGACAAGTCTGTGAGAGCTGTAAAAGACAAAAAAACCCCAAACCTGTAGATTTACTCAGTGTTGTGTTCTACCTGAAGATGCTGCAGTACTGAACTGCCAGTGTTTGTAATGTAATTTAATTCACTTGATTTTATGTAATTGAATTAACAGAAAGGGCAAATTGGAAAAATCCAGTAAATAGACTTATTTTGAAAGACTGTGAGAAGTGAAGATAAGTATTGGAAAAGAAAATTATTATACTCATTTTAGGGAAGCTTAGTACTTTACAACATCCTGATACTAAAAACCAGTGCAATGCAAAATTCAGTTATCCTGTTTCAAGTTAATAATCACTAAGTACAAACCCTTTAAACTGGGAGGCACTATTTATATGTAGTATTGTAACAGTTTAGAGAGTAGCATTAATTATAAATTTGTAATTTGTATCTTGAATTAATCTTAAAAGCACATGGAAAATGTGCAGGACCCAAATGACACTAAAGTTACCTCAGGAGTAAAATGATAAAATACATAGTTGTGTCACCTATGTACATACTGAGCAAATGTCATCTTCTAAGTATTCAAAAACTACTGCTAAGATTTTAACAAAAGATGTGTCTGTTTTAATTATCCCCACAACATAATCTTGAATGTACTGATTGGGGGTTGGCAATTCACACATCCATTCTGCAAACTCCTTCTCAACTCCAAAGTAACTTCTGTTTACCCATTGTTACTGTTCATGCTCGTTTTGCAAATAAAATCCTGCCCTTTTTTGTCTCAGTTTTTGGCTTATGTTGTTCTTGACTACCCTGAAGTCTCAGTTACTCTTCAGGATGTTGTACAAAGGTTATTCAAGGCATTATCATACTGCATATTCATCTTGGAGATGAGAGGAAAAAAAAAGTTGCAAAAATGCCTTTTAACTGTGGGGTTTTCATGATGATTATGAGTATTACAGGCTCTTACAAAATGCAATGTGCATTAAAAAACAGGAAGTGTTTTCAGCCTAGTTTTGTATTGGATCAAGAGAAGAAAAACACTTGACAAGAAAATAAGTAAAATATTTTTCGTATATGCAGAGACCATCCTTTAGCTTTGCTGACCCCATACTTAATATGCTTCCAAGGCTAAACATTATAAAAATCCTTTTTGTCCCTGCTTTGCTCTTGCTTTAATAGTCATAATGCCGTGAGATGTCAGGTGCAACTTACTGTATTTTAGCCAGTAGTCTTTGATGCTAAAATATCTAAAGAGACAAAAACTCATTCAAAGATTGTTTCATCCTAAAACAGGTGGTTAAGAAAGGTTGATGAATCAGCTATTGACTAAGGAGACACCAAAATAAGTACGTTAAAGGCTTAATGTTAAGCCTGTCACACTACATCTTTGTCATTAGACTTGGTAGTGCCAGGAGATTTTCTGGGACACTGTAGCTCAGTCATCTGTACAGTTAGTTGTTAGAAGAGTTGCTGGCACAGATTTTGGCCTGTGCAGAGTTCACGACTTGGCAAGGTACCATTTCTGGTGGGCACTTTGGACGTGATCGGCCTGCTATGGAGCTTAAAAGGTAAATAGTGTGGATGTAAACTATCTTTTGCAAGCTGGTCTCTGTGCCAGGGATCAGTCCTCGGGATATTTGTTGCTAGATACAGAGTCCTGATTTCAGATGAGATTTGATCTCTGGTATGCACATTGAGAAGAATGAAACCTGGGGAAGAAAATCAGTTGTCACTCTTCAAACTTCAGGAATAATCTAGGAATGGTTTCCCTTCCATGCAGTTGTTTCTAAACAGCTCTATATTGGTAGGCTTTAAATGCCCACCAATAGCACATTCACCAACGTTTTTTGTTAAAGGTACAGATTATAGAAAGTGATGAAGAACTGCCTATACATCTCAATTAACTCATACCTTTCTTTATTATAAGTAGATGATTAACACTATTTAGTAAAATTTTAAAAAAAAAGTGTAGGAGTCTCAGAGTCATTGCTGTGTATCTTCCTATGGAGTAATTTCACATGCAAATTATTTATATATGTATATATATCAATTAGACTTGAGACAATATAGTGTTAAAATACAATTGCATTGAGGGCCTAACCTCAAAAATAGAGTTCCATGTTTCAACTGCAAAAATCAGTACCTGACATTAAAACAGACAAAAATGTCTTTCCCTGGAACTTGGTTTGGTAACAGAACTAACAATCCCAGCAGTGCTTGGGAACTAAAACATGTTAAGAGGTCTTCAGCTCTGAAACAGGAAACCTCAAAGGAAAAAAAAGGGCTCCAAACAAAACTTACACTGTAAATCTTGCCAATGCAGTGAAGGCTAGCCAGCACTTCAGCTTTCTCATATAAATATCACAAATAAAAAGAAACAGCAAGTTGTTTTCAAGTGTTTTTCTCACTTGAAAAATGTCAATATTTTATATTTTATTTATAGCACATGCATGGTGCACTAGTGTCCCACCAAAGGTAAATCAAACTAATCTCTTCCAAGAGTCTCTTCTGTGCTGTGTGGATTAATGCCTCACAGCTCTTCACTGTGTTGTTTGGTTTGGAATTTTATTTTTTAGTTCAGCAGAGCACATGCCATTTAATAGTGGTTGGTATTTCCAACGTATGGCATGACTTTGTATGTGGTGCCTTTGTTTCAGGCATGGATTACTGTGTGGTTTTAGTCTGATGATGATGTTCCATTGCATGGTATTTGATACAATTTGTTCTCAAGCTTTTCCTGTGAACTGTGAAGACAGCAGCTTCTCATGCAAGATCTGTTAGGTACTGCGGGATCAATGTCACTCCAGGTGATATGACTGAGGGCAGCTGCACTGCTACACTGAATCATGGAGTCACGTCCTCCAAAGCTTGCACTACAGCTGCAGATCCAGATTTTCTCTTTAAAAACCTTCTCTACAAACATAAAGAAACTTAGGTGAACAGAGACTTAATAAAGTGGTGATTTGGTAAAGGGGTGAAAGTCATTCTGTCTGGAGGTGGAGATGTAAATACTCACTGTTGGGTTGAAGTGCTGTTATCTGGCCAGGCTAACAGACCAAAGAAACACAGCATAGTTGTTCGCTACAAGAGTCTGGTCATTCTGACACCTTGGGTCCCACCTTCAACTAGGCCACAACTTTTATTTGGAATTAGAAGATATATAATAAAGTCTTCAGTCACAAGCTACGTATTTAGGCCCAAGACATGGCGCAAAGTTTTTAATGCTAAAGGTCATTAATTCCATCAATCTTAATTGAAGATTTTCCTCAATAAAGCATGAGAAAAATCAGGCAAACGGCACCCCAACAGGAGGTGATGTGCCAATATGTGCCTGGGCACTTCACCTGGTAAGTCCCTCTTAGGGTTAGAAGTCATGTCCAATTGTTGCTTGATCTGCTTACACCTGTTTTCTCAGTAACAATGGGGTGGTTTGACATTTGTCCATAAAGCAAAGGTTTTGTGGCTAAAGACCACACTCCCATTTTCCAAGACAAAGTTTTAATAGAACAGCTGAGAAATACCTGCAATAGTTAATGTCTAGAGGGGTAAGAGTAGAAAACTTCCTATAATAAAAATGCATAAAATCCTGCACACACTTTTAAATGTGAAAACAATTTCCATGCTGTGTGGATTACAATTCTCTCTTCTTAGTTTAAATTTTCAGTGACAGTTAAAATTGCTGTACATCCTTAGATCCTTGTGCCCTTTCTGTCAAAAGGGTATTAGTAAAACCAAAACCTGGAGGGACATGGATATTGTTCCTACTGGTGTTCATACAGTCAAGAAATCAACTGTAAAAGTTTTGAGGACTGGCAAGTAATGTTGAATGATTCAATACTAAAAACTAAACACTTTTGAATAGGAACAAATAAAAGTATAACAATTTCTGTTACCACTAGAGAAATTTGAGGCTTGGTAATCTAGGGGGAAACTAACAAATTAGTACAGCAATATAGGTAAGCTATAATAAACAGCAGCAGTTTGGAACTACAATAAGTAGATCCATCTGATCCCTTAGTTGTAAAAGAGGAAGATATAAAATGTCCTTTTGCTTTTACTTAGTGGTATTTGACAGCATCACTAATTATCCCATCACCACTGTGGCAAAGAAATTGAAGTACTGAGATTTCAGTGATTAACAGCAGGGGCATAATTCTTTTTTTCCCCGTGGGTTTAAAGACCAGGGAACTGGCACCAACCACACAGAGGTGTACAAATATGAGAGATATCATAACTGCTGAAAAATAATCTACATCAGACCCTGAGAATATAAAAATACGACAAAATACTTGAAAACTTACTTCTCTGTTCATGTCACAACCCATTTTGGTGATCCTTACAACATGCTCTTGTAAGACATTTATTCCTTTTGGATGGTGCTTCCAACCACCACTGGGAATTCTGCCTTTGAAATAAATTAATAGATGTTTCATCACACTAATTCCAACTCTTTGCAAGCTACAGCAGTTTTAATGGTGTGCTATGGGACTACTCAAGCAAGCACTGAAAAAAGGTGCTACTTGCCCATACAATTTTTTGACTCCACCAACCACTAGCTAAAATAGACATGAAGCAAATTTCATTAAGAAATAAGGCACTCATTCTTAACTGTGACTTGGAACAAGTTACCAAGGGAGGTGATGTGTTTCTTCATCACCTGTATTTGTCCCAGGAAGGCTGGATGTTTTCTGTTTTAACCACACACTGGCTGCTGAAAGCAGTGCCAGGGTACTCTGGTTGTGTTTCAGATATTTGGGATAGCCGTAGGGTTTCTCAGGACTTTAAAAATCTGCTTGAAATTGTCACAGTTCTCTCTCTCTCTCTTACACACACACAACTACAACATGTTTAAAAAGTACCTACAAGGTGGAATCTCCTTTCTCTGTGCCAGGAGGGGTTCTGGAGTGATGGCTGACAATGTACCTATTCAGTACATTCATTTGTATTTCACTCCAGTGAGCTAGATCCCAGCCCCATTTAAAACTGCAGAAGTATTACTGACTGCAGTTAAGTCCAAATTCATCCAGCTTTTCAAGTTATATCTACTGAATTAATGGTGCTTCTTTCCATCACACCTACTTGATGTACAACTTGGGAGAGGGGAGGGGAAACGGGCACGCTACAAATCCTTCAATGTAACTGTCTTTGGGGGAAATCACTAGCTGCCAATGTTGTAAGGACCTCTAAGCCTCAGAGCTCCAGCAGCCCACACCAGCAGTCTGCTTCCAGCTCCACACTCATCAGACAGACCTAAAGAGCTGGACAATTATTTTTTTTTTTTTATAGAAAGGATGGATTTTCTTAAAACACAGTTGTATGGTGTATAGTGAATTCTATTGCCAAAATTCATTATTAATATACATTCTATTAAACGGAAACGAAGATGGCTGGCTTGCTCTGCTGCCAGTATATAGGTTTGACAGAGTGAGGAATGCGAGGATTGTTGTCTTAGCATGGTCTCTTTCATCCCATTCACTGTTTCTAGGTGTCACTCTGAGTGCTAATGGTCATAGCAGCCCTAGGTGTGATTGCAGAGTGCCCTGGCTTTAAAGAAACGGCATCTTCAACGGGCAGGCTTGGCTGTCTGGGAGAAACCCCGCAGCAATATCTGCGTTATTCAAATAGCTGCGTGTCTTGTTTTGTGTTCCGATAGAGCCTCTAGATCTATTTTTCACATCAGCCTGTGGTGTAAGTAGAGGAGGCAGCGGCAGGCCGCGCTTTGTAAGCCCCAGACCTTGTCGCGATGGGCTGAAGACGCACGCACAGACGCCTGGCAGGGAGAGAGGGAGATGCTTTCCCCGTGGCAGCGACAGCCACTGCTCCTCTTCCCTGCGCCGGGGATACTGGAGAGCCAGGCCCCCGCGGCCCGACCTGCACCGCTGCGCTGCGGCTCGGCGGTCGGAGCGGCGGCGGCGGCACCGCGGGC
>VWZD01000135.1:96525-130306 GCA_013396695.1 Sakesphorus luctuosus | reverse complement strand
TTTGAATGGCCTGAGAAAAAGGGGAATGGTGAAATGACTAAGAAATCAGAACGCGTTTTGAGGGAAAATCAATGTGCCTACATTAATGGTAAGCTATTAAGTTTGTTTTGACAACCACCTATCATGAGTCTTATTTCTAACAGAAGAGTTCATCTGCTTTCTATCTCCCATATTAACAGTATAATACTTCAGGCACAGTTTAAGAATGTAACTTTCTAGATTCTGCATAAACCTGTATTTAGAGTCAGTAAAACAACCACTACGAACTGTTCTTTCAACTCACTCTTAAGACAATGCAGTAATTGCCTGATTCTTTAATATGCTGCATATCTCCTTTACATGGAGCAGCTTTTCAGCACTGTGCCCCTAGTGACTATCCAAAATTGCTTGTAAACATAGACCTTAAATAGTATTTTGTAAGAAATAAGAGAACCAAAGTCTAGATAGCTTAATCACCTTGCTTAATCACCTTGCACTTTCAGCAGAATTGAAAATCCCCATCTACCAACAATATGCCTGACTACACAGGTTGACTAGGACTCTACTATAACATTCCCTCAGTAACTCATTCCATCACATGTATCTGTACGTGTTGCCAGCTCAACCCAAGACAGTTATGCTGGAGGTCATCCTGGCGTAGTCCTCTGAGCGTAATGTATTCTGGTCCTATGAAAGACACATCATGCTGAACAGCAGTGAGTTCAACAGAACAAAGGTGAAGCATCAGAGATGGAGGTCATCTGTCTTTTATGTCATAGGCTATACACTTTGTAGGGCTAAGCTTGGGAACCTCCCTGTAGAGGCAGCCTCATGTTGGATTATGGAGTTAGCCAGGGTGAGGGCTTTGGGGAAGAGACTAGTGTTCTGCAGACCTCTGTGGAAGGTATGCCGTGTTAAGTGGAAGTGCAAAATCTTTAGAGCAGGCAATGCTGGAAGGAACTTGACACATCTACTGATGTTCCCATGCTAGGGATGTGGGTTCTCAAACACAATCAGGTTTTCCTACCTATGCAGTTCTCAGTGCAAACAACTACACACTGTGTGCATCCGATCCAAAGCTTCCTGGACTGTTTTATACGAATTTGGTATTCAGTTCTCTGAGGCAGTTTGGATCTCTGCCATGTTTCGTAACAGATGTTTTGGTTCAAAAGTATCGTGTTAAACAAGCAGAAGGAAAACAATGACAGTGTGTTGATCACCATAACTACCTCAATAGTAAGAGCCTTGAAGTTTCTGTCATGCTTCTTCATTGCTCTTAAACTTAAATCTTAGAACCCACTAAACTGTTTATTTGGGCTTCCCAACGATGAGCACAGATTTAGGACTTTCCCCTCTGCTTCTACATCCTCTATTTAGATAAAAGTATGTTAATGACACTTAGGGCTTACCTTACAAATTTATCAGAGTTCAGAGTTTACTCATGACTCTGAGAGTATCATGCCTATATTGCACAATACAGGTCCAGGTATTAATTTAAGTACAAAAGCCTGAGTTGTTTTTACAACAAGGTCATAAACTTAAATTCAAAGTCTCCTTAAAGTAACTAAAAACCTCCACTTCAGTGTGGAATTGATGTGGTTTATTTCATGGATGTGATTCTTCATACCTTAGGTTTTTGTGTAGTATCTACTCCACCAGTGCAGAGTGACCAAACAACATACAGTGCCTTGTTTTACTACATCTTCAGTTATGCTCACTATTCCGTTATAATTTGAAGTATGCCAGTCACTACTAATTTGTCACCTTATTCAAAAGAACAAACAAATCAAAAGGTTGTTCTCCAAACCAGAAAACTGGGAGGATTAATTAGGAAACAGATGCCTGTAGTAGAAGACAACTACCTCTCTCTCCATAAGTCCATGTCCCAAATGCATGTAGCTGAATCTACTGTGATTAATATCCCTGTTACTTGGGTAAGACCTAGCAATACAAAAGCTTTTTTTGCCCATAAAGTATCTTCCTAATTTTTAGAAACACAAACCTTGCTGCTTTGGAAGGAGCTCTCCTAAAATAGTAAATGAACTTGAACTCCCTTGGGATTGAGAGCTGGAAAATTACTGACAGTATGATCTCCCTTAGGTTTCTTGGGATTCCTATTGGCCTTTATCCTGTGGTTGATAATTCAGAAGTTGCCTGAACTGTGGAAAGCAATCACTGATTTGGAATTACTAGTGGATTTAGAAATCAGTTCTAGAGGACAGCAGTCAAATTTCCTGTACTGAGTTATTTGTTGCCCATAAAAGTGTGGGCATGCCTAATTGCTTATGAGTTTCAGTTTAGAAAGCATTTTTCCTGACAATTTTGATCTCCCTGCTAACAAAATTTCTTCTTCCCTATCCTTGCTGGTGTAGACTCCATTGGCCTGCACCGTGTGGAGAACATAAGCCACACAGAGACTGCTGTTAGTCTGCATTTGTACAGCCCACCCTTTGACACCTGTAACACCTTTGATCAGAGGACTGGACACAAGCACAAAGTCACGATGACCTTCTACAGCCAGTTTGGGGAAAGGACTGTCTGTGTAAGTATGAGATAATACACTCCTCACGCAGGCCTGGGCTCTGAGCCCCTGCAGAAACAGTGCCAAGGGCTGCCCTCCCACCTGCACGGGCAGTGCCAGTGCCCCAGGACAGGCAGGAGGTGCAGCAGCTGTGTCTTTCCTGGGGCATCCCCATCTAGGACCAGCATAAAATCTGTTTACAAGTATAGCTTGGTTTGTCAATCTGGACTTCCCTTGTGTGGAGTTCCCTGCTTTGTAGCTTGCCTCCTCTTTGTCATCAGGTAAATTGTGAGCAGAGAGAAGGATTAATAAGTTTGCTACTAGCTAAGCGTCTTCAGGCAGCAAGTGATGGTAAATGCAACCTATTGATGATATGGATGAAGGGATTGAGCCCATCTGCGAATTTGCAGGTGACACCAAGCTGAGGGGGAGTGATCTGCTGGAGGGTAAGAGGGCTCTGCAGAGGAACCTGGACAGGCTGGATAGGTAGCCAAATGCAATGGGATGAGGTTCAACAAGACCAAGTGCCAGGTCCTGCAGTTTGGCGACAACAACCACAGTCAGTACTTCAGGCTGGGGCCGGAGCGGCTGGAGAGCAGCCAGGCAGAAAGAGTCCTGGGGATTCCAACTGACAGGAAGCTCAACACAAGCCAGCAGTATGCCCAGGTGGCCAAGTCCAATGGCATCCTGGCTTGTATCAGGAATAGCATGGCTAGCAGGACCAAGAAAGTAATTCTTCCCCTGTACTCAGCAGCACTGTCACCAGTTCTGGGCCACTCATTTTTGGAAGGATATTGAGATGCTGGAGCATGTCCAGAGAAGGGCAACAAAGCTGGGGAAGGTTCTGGAGCACAAGTCCTGTGAGGAGGGGCTGAGGAAGCTGAGGGTGTTTAGCCTGGAGAGGAGGAGGCTCAGAGGAGACCTTATCGCTCTCCACAGCTACATGAGAGGAGGTTGTAGCCAGGTGGGGGTTGGTCTCTTCTCCCAGGCAACCAGCAACAGGACAAAAGGGCACAGGCTTAAGCTGTGGCAGGGGAGGTTTAGGTTAGACATTAGGAAGACATTTTCTACAGAGAGAGTGATCAGACATTGGAATGGGCTGCCCAGGTTGGTGGTGGAGTCACCATCTCTGGAAGTATTTAAGAGACTGGGTGTTGCACTCACTGCCATGATTTAGTTGACAAGGTGATGTTCAGTTATAGGTTGGACTCGATGATTTCAGACGTCTCTTCCAACCTAGCTGATTCTGTGGTTCTGTGTTTTGGACAGGTTTAGTCAGGTATAACATTTTCTCCTTAAACTGTTCTGCCAAAGGTGAAGCATCACATTTCAAGTCGGAGGTTTTAAACCTTGTAGCTTCTTGTAAAGTCAAGAATTCCTCAAGAAATTTAAGTCTTTAAACTCACAACTTTAACGTAGTAAGATTTGCTCTGAAACTGAGAGGAGGCTGGTTGTTGTCTACATTCTTGAGCAATGGCATGAGATTTTATGTTGATAAGAAAGAAACCTTAAGATCACTTCTGGGGTGACCAAGCTAGGACACCTGGAAGAGGTTAATAGCATTCCTTTCAGTGCTATTCCATTGGGGAAAATGCTCAGTTCCCAATCCTGGGAAAAATAACTACTTATATGTGGAGAAAGAACTGATTCATGATATTCAGCCAGAGGTTCAAAGACTTTTTGGTTTTGTTAGATACTAAACAGTTTCCTCTTGCTCTACAATTATCAAGTATCACGTAAATTATTTTGTTGAAGCCTGTCACATTACCAAACAGCTGAAACACAAATTTTGACCTTCCAGAGTTTGAAAGGTCTTTGAGAAAGCAAACTTGAATTTATAGTTCAGATTTTAAAAGGTATATAATGTGGAAAAAGATTGAACAAAATTCATGCAAGGATTTAGTATTTGCTTGCTTTCTTTTTGTTTTAAGTCTTTATTGAATATGAAGTATATAAGATAGTAAGGGAGACTAGATGTTTTGACTTGGAGTGTTTTCCTACTCTGATCTGTAACCAACTGGCACTGTTTGTACCTTTGTGGGAAACTGGATCTGGCTTACAGGAAAGAGGTAAATACTAATCATTGGGGCTCTTTCATGAATTCCTGTAAATGGAATTTCAGTAAGGGAGAAAGTGGTAGCAAGTCTGGGCCATCTAGCTGTCTGAAATGACTTCATTCTACAAAACCCTTCTGGTCTCAGTGACTTGGTTTCTGAAAAGCTGACTGGAAAAACAGACTTTCTTCAGCTTCCCAGATCATGAAGGGACACAGGAAGATAGGGAGCTATAAATTTAAAGTACCAGGAGAGTAATATAATGTATACACATGTATCTTTTGTGAGTGAGAAGATCTGCCTCACTAAAGCACGTTCATTGCTTCCTCTTAGTCTTAATTATTTTGCAGGTAAAACACAAAGGTAAATCCCTAATGATTTCTGGCCATGATTACATCTTGATTAACTAGCTCTCCAGTAAATACATAATAAGTTATAAAGGCCTAATAATAAAGATAGTATGTGTGTCAAAGGACTTGCCCATGAAAGTAACTGCACAGTTCAGTACAAACCATGAGAATACTGATAGGAAAGTTTACTGTGGGACAATTAATTTTGTCTTCCGTGTCACAGCGCATCAGTTCCTGCTGCCAGGAATTTTGCTGGAGGAGGCAGTATTCCTTTGCAGTCTGTCTTCCAAGTAGAGTAGAGCAGTTTCTGTCAAAATGAAGTAGAGTAAGCTATCAGTGAGAGAACACAGTTTGGAGGAGGAAGCATTCCTCAGCAGTCCCTTCTGTTGTGAGTTACTCATGGTCCCAGAGCCAGTGGACAGGGTGATTCTGTCAGGCAGGTAGTGCCTTCCCCCAGACTCTGGCAGGGAGCACTGAATGCTGTAAGTATTTTTAAATGCTGAGCTACTCTGGAGACAAAGGTCCACAATAAGACTGTGAAATAGGTGGTGACTGTCTCTTTCCCTAAAAGGATAACCTCTCCTCTTTCATTTTAGGCAACAGCAGTGCCGCAGGAGAACAACTGAGAAGCACCAGCATGAATTTGCATAAGACCTACTGAATGTTTAACCAGGGACAGAAGACTTGCATGGCTAAGGTCGACAGCCAGATACATTTTGATACCTTGTACATTGGAGTACACTAGGGCAGCTTCCAGGCCACCTGCAGTTTCCTCGAGCAAATGCCAATTATGGGACACTAAGCTGACTAGTGCCATAAACTGCTTCAGAGGTTTGCTGCCCATTCTTAGGCTTCTGTCAGAATTAAGTAGTTTGTTTTCTAATTCTAGCCTCTTTTTAACTCCACTTTTGATATCGCATTGAGAATATCAGAAATAGGATTTTTAAATCTCATCTGACAATTCTCAATAGACCTATGGGGATGTATGCTCTCAATGTAATTAGTAACTACATAAACTTCTAAGCTTCCAGTCACTTGTACCTATGTACACTAGATACAATTAACAGCAGCTTTTTTTTTTAATTAAGTCTTTTAGGTTTTAATGCCCTAGGCCATCTTGATAGTTTTGTGCATTTTTTGTTATTTTTTACATTTAATTTGTCAGATCTCATTTTAAATAGGAGCAGATAAATGCTTCATGCACAATGATTCTCCAAATTGATTGCGCAGAGATCTGGCTTTTAATAAGACTAATCACACTTATTCAGCTAATTTCCAGTTCCCAAAGTATTCTGTATAGTTAATGAAGAAGAAAACTGAAATAAAACTGGATTTGTGCACACATTTCAGAGTTTGTTGCATTTTTTGCCTGGTGATTAAAATATTTATTACACTTTACCAAAATCCACATTCCTCATGAGCTCTAAATCTTTTCCAAGCAATACACTATTAGAAAAGACTTTTAAAAGCTGGAAGTGTTTCAAACATGCAAGGAATCCTGATTCCAATTAAGTTGGTTAGAGTTCTGCCTTTGAGTTTGCTGATGCTTAGTTTCATCCTCCAGATTTAGTCAGAAGGAAAGAGCCATCTTGAAGGTGTTGGCTCTAATTAAACATATCAAAATCAGCAGAACCACCTGCACTGAGGCTATCCCATTCATTTAATGCAGCTAATAACATATCACAAGTAGCAAATGAGTAGAAATTTTCCAAGTTGTATAGGTGACTGCTGGTTACTCAGACCATCGTTTAAATTTTAGCAGCATTGGTTTTAGATGAGTCGCATACTTTCCTCTGTATTGAAAAGCCCTGAAAATGTTTACTTTATGAGACCACATTTCCAAGGAGGACGTGTCAAATTTTCAAAAAATGTTTGAGCAGTGCAACTGTTTTGTAGTGAACCTATGCCTTGTTGTGAGAACATCACAGCATCAGAGAAGAGCTGAGGCTGGCAGTCCCGTGCCCTGCTCATGCAGGGTCACTTGGAGCAGGTTGCTCAGGACTATGTCTAATTGGGTGTTGAGTATCTGCAAGGACCAAGGGTCCTACTGCAGCCTTTCTTGGCAAACTCTTCCGGTATTTTACCACCCTCATAGTAAAATAGCCTTATGTTTAGACAAAATATCTTGCATTTCAGTTTGCACCCATTGCCTTTTGTTCTCCTCATCCTTCTCACAGAAAATTAGAAGTTGCATTTAACTAACTTCAAATATAGCATATTCATCAGGCTTTGGCTAACTGGGAAAAATTGAAGAACAAACCAAATAGCTTGTAGACCACATGTTCATTCAGGTCTGGGAAATGGGAAGATTAGAGAGACAGCCAAGAAGCACACAGTGATGTCAGTAGCTAGGTGTACCAAGATCCACAGACACAGAATCCCAGGTAGTACTCCAGCTAGCCACATACATGTCTAGCAAGTGAGACACAGGAAACCAGGCAGAAATGATAACAGCAATTTTCCAGAGTTGTCCCAAACACTGTTTAGCTACAGTAAACATAGTATCACACATAGCATAGGATAATACAAGGAATTTCAGTGTTTCAGAAGAAGGTACTTACCAGGTACTTATGTCCTCCATACCAGGAACACATGGAGGATAGCCTCCCCAACATAAAGTGTACAAATACAGGAAATCTCAAGAGAAATGTCTAATTGGTTCCAGAGTCCTCAGAACACATACCACAGCCACCACTTTTGCTACTTACTAAGTACTACCCATGCATCAAGTGGTCTGAACAGCATAAGTATAAAGCTACTACCTATCAAAAGCAGTATTTAATCAACAAATATCAAATGGTATAATAAGAAATAGAACCACCTTTTCACTTTCAGAAATATGTTCATGTAACTTGTGCTGGTTAAAAACACAGAAACCAATAATGGCCAAGTAATATTTGCACACTGTTATGGCTGAACAGCCAGGCTTCTAGCATATGAATATACTTAAGCTTTTGAGTAGTGTTAACTGGCCATCTGATGAGGTAGAAATATGCTGTAAGATAACCATCAGCTTTCTTTGGGCAATGAACAGATGTCTAGCATTTCATATGCTTTCCTCTGGGAAGGTGGTATTGAGGAGTGTCACTGTAAACTGAAGGCAGTTTAATATTTACCTGGGTTAAGATCCTTAAGTGGTAAGAGATAATGCCCCAAACAATTCAGGATGGTAACAGCAGCAGGAACTCAGTCTAAATACAATTTGATGCACTAACCAAGGCACAGAAAGGCAAGGTGCCAGGAAAGGAGTGGGGTGAAGTGCAGTATTTACATGAGCTCAGTAAATTGCAAGAGTTTGGTTGTTTTGTTTTTGTTTTGGAAAGTCATTATTAGAAATCTTGCAAGAAGACAAATTGTTTATTGAAGACATGTTTTACATGGGAAGGCTCTGTAGCAGAGTCCCTTGGAAGACATATGCCATATGCAAGGGAAAAGACGACAATTCTTCAGGAAGGATGTCTGTGACAAGGACTAGATTCACAGAAGTTTTAGACATGCTCTAGGATGGTTAACCTAGCAAGTGAGCAGCTCATTTTCTCCATGTGCTAAAATGTGGGATCTCCTAAGCATCCAAAAGGAATTGTTGCTCAAAGAGGTTCCTTCGCTGAGTAAGCTCAGTTTGTTAATATTCTTCTGGATAACTGACCCTAGAGTTACTTTGTGTCTAAATAAATATAAAATCTTGGCATACACAAATCAGTTCAATGTGTTAGTTAAGTGTGGGTGACAACTGAGTCTCATGATGGATTGTTCATCCCCCATTGTTGACATATAGAGGAACACAGCATGATCAAAATCCACCCTATATGTAACCCTTCTTCCATTATTGTATTTTTTTTATTAAACCACAAAGATGCAAGATGTGCTATTCACTGGCTAATCTTTGTAGCTATTTTTTCAGACTCCTCACATGACCAAGAGAAAGCTGTGTTGCAGGAACAGAGCCTCCCCAAGGGTAAAAGAGTTAACCTGCTACAGTAAATCTGTTTGCAGAGATAAGCAGAACCAATCAAGCAGAAGGTCAGTGCTTTTCAACCATACTATATGTTCTGCTCTTGCCAGTTTAGCTCATGAAAGACTTCACTGTCCGTGAATGTCAGAGCCCTGTGTTCTGTGAATGGAGAGTAGCTCCAACCCCTCTGTCTGGTACAGGCAGCAAACCCACCATGGATCAGCTGTGCTGATCTTCAAGACTATTCCTAATACTTGTAGCTCCTATGAAGCTTCATTCAATAATTTTACTTTAAATCTTTGAACCCTGTGAATATTTAAGACTACATTGTATTTCTTCAGGGATGAATGGCCTCCAAAATAAGGATAGACAAACTCTTGTGACCTAATTGGTCTTTTGTGTGTACCATACAAGAAACATTTGAAGGGTCTTTACTGAGTAATGAAACACCTTATCTCTTTTCCAGATCTGTTTCCTCCCTGCTTTTACTCTCCAGTTTATTAAAAACCTTTGTTACAGACAAGTGAGTTTACTCTTTTCTCTTAAGACAACTTCTTGACATCTAAGGTGTACCTCCTTTCTATCTCATTGTGGGCTGAGAAGAACACATAATATTAAAATCACCTCTATTTGCATTTCACTTCCCAGTCGGAAAAAACTCTTTTTTGAAAAATTTATTTTTCCAGCCTATTTTACTCTTTCAGGCTCCTGTACTCACTCCCAGGTTTAGTTTAGCTAATTAGTTGACCTATGGCCAGTGGTGGTGCAGAACATTTTAAAACGTGATGATTACATGAGAATTAATGTATTTCTTAGGAGATGAAACTTCATTAATCTGCTTCTTTAATTCATAAAGATTAGAGAAATTACATAAGAGGATTGTGTGGCACATGCTACCTTTTTCTGGTCAGTTTCCCTGAGATTCACATGAATCTCAAAGCTAGCATGAGAAAAATATTCCCTGAGCAGAAAGAAAAACTCCTCCTTCAAAAGACAGCTACATCTTCTTCTCTTCTCCCAGACAGAATTCAGATTCAGACCCTCAGTGTCTGTGGGGTTTCATTTTTGTTTGTTTTTTAAATCACATTGTGAATGCAATGTGTTTGATTTTCATTTTAAGTCACTTGCAAGTCAAGCTCTGAGAGCCAAGGCCAGAAAAATAAACTTTCTCTATTCTTCCTAGCTGAAAAAGATGTCCATGCAACAGATCACCTGTTTGCAGTGAGCACTCTGATCAATTAAGATTGCTGAAAAATACTACTTCTCTTGTTTCATTCTGCAGGCAGGTACACTGCTTTGCCCTTAAGAGAATTGCAAAACAGCTGTGTGAGTGCTTGGAGCCAGGCGCAGAAACCTCCTGTTGGTCACTCACTTGGTGGATGACCCTGTAAGTGCATATCCTAAGCATAAGGACAGGTGATTCTGAGGAGCAGAAACAGTTCTGGACATTGAAGAACTATTCTGTAAATGCTGAGGGTCTGTTGCTACTGCAAAGATCAAGTTTATTTGAGGTCTGGTTACATGTAGAAGGTATGGTTTGAACTATTCACTGGAGCAATAAAAACCTGCTGGGAGGCACTCAGACCTGTGGCAAATAGCTATTCCCCTGTTATAACTAGGGCTCTGAATGGGCCTCGGGTTGCTGGTGTGAGAATATTTACCAATCATATTCACAGGGAGAAAATCAGCATTTATAAAAGCTTGCTTCAAGGGAAATGTGCTCAATAGCCCTGTTTAAACTCAGAGGCTGTAGAAAATGTTATCATCGTTTTGGGCTGGACCTTTATCCAATATAGGGTGGAATAGAAATGCTGTTGTCAACTGACTTAAAATGTTTTACATTGACTGAAACAGCCTTTACTAGGACTGAGTGCCTAATTCTTGTCCAGAGACCTCAAGCTGTGTCCCTTCCCAAAAATGCTTACTCATGAATGAAAAGGTACTGCTTGAGAAAAGGTGTAAAAGCCAGTGTTCCCTGTTCTCCAACAGTATTCAGAATTAGAGGCTCTAGTCTGAATTGCATAAGGTACAAAACCATAAATTACAATTGTCTTTTTATATGCAATATGGTATCATTCACTCCATTCCTCTATGACTCATGGAAGCATGCTATTAGAGTGTGAATTAGAAACAATTAGAGAGAATTAGACTGTGAATCATGAAATGAACTAAATTTTGCTCACATAATTTTTTAGCCTTAACTGCTTGAACATCTGAGCTCCTAAAAATATTTATTCCTACTGTATCAAGTCTATGGTAGGTGAGTAATATCAGGTTCTTTAATTATGAGGGAATTGAGGCACAGAGAAATTGGTGATTCTGTCAGACCGGGCAGATAGCTCTACAAGCTGTTTGAAAGCTCATGCTATTTTCCCATTCATTTAGCTAATCTGTATTTCTGTAGCTGCCTACAAAAACATTATCTTCCATGGAGAGCTAAAATGTAATGAGTAAATGCTCTTATAGAGCATGTATGTTGCCTGTGAAGACAGGCTGAGAGAGTTAGGTCTGTTCAGCCTGGAGAACAGAAGATTGCATGGAGACTGCATAGCAGCCTTTCTAGTATCTGAAAGGGCCTACAGGGAAGCTGAAGAGGGACTCTTCATCAGGAACTGTCCTGATAGGATAAGGGGGAATGGCTTCAAACTGCGAGTAAGTTTAGATGTTAGGAAGAAATTCTTTACTGTGAGGGTGGTGAGGCACTGGCACAAGTTGCCCAGAGAAGCTGTGGATGCCCCAACCCTGACAGAACTTACAGCCAGGTTGTACAGGGCTTTCAGCAACCTGGTTTAGTGGGAGGTGTCCCTGGCCATGGCAGGGAGGTTGAAAAGATCGTCTTTAGAGTTCTCTCCAACCCAGGTCATTCTAGGATTTGATGAGGTATTGCTCAGTTATCTTGCATTTCTATTTTAACACTAAACAGTTGAACTAAGACTTAGAAATATCAAATGAGCCTTTATGGGGAAAGCCCACTCCCAAAAGAAATAACATTAGATATTTTGTAGTAATCTTTGACTCTGAAGTCACAACCATAACATCCAATAAAAGCATCTTGCATAATCAAAATCCCAAACTTGTGCAGGTCTTTTCCACAGAGTTGAAAATTGTACAAAACAAACGGAAAATTCTTTCCACAGACTCATACTAAAATAAAGCTGATGTTTTGGAAACCAGTTAGTTCTAAGCAAAACAAGACCAAATATTGACTTGCCTCTGGAATTCCTTTTTTTGCACCTGCAGAACAGCTAGCAAGAGGATCTCAAGTAGATCATTGAGTTACGGAGTCACTGTAACATTAAATGCTTACCTTAATTATAAGGCATTTACTTGAAACAGTTGTTGCTCTCTAGCTGTAAGGGATATTCCCTTTGTCATTTGAAAAAACTCAAGCAATTGCAATTAACTGCATTTTCACAGTGCCACTAGCTTGGATTTGCAATCCCCATTGAGAGCCAAAGAGACTCCAAAGTCCAGGCTTTGCTGTATACAGCAGGCTCACTGGGATTAACTGTATGAAGACATTTGTATAGTTCAATGAGGAGCAATCAGGACCAAGGCTCACCAGTGGTTTAAAATGTAGAGGCTGAGCAGTTGTTACCTTTATCTATCTATCTGACCACACACTTTTCAAAGGCTGAAGTGCCAAAGCAAATTGAAGATTCTTCTGAGACACCACAGTCTGTGGTTTTGCATATTAAGGATTGAAATTAGTGCCAGATTTGTTAAGTGCAGAGCAGTAAATCACCAGAGTTCATGAGGAGCTACACATACTTTCAGCTGTTATTGGTGCAAAGTAGAAAGTGTGCCAGTGAGGTGACACTCAATAAACAGTGAAGCTGCAAACATTTGAACTGTCTCCATCATCATTCTCTCTCAAGAGATTTAGGATGGAAAGAAAGAAAATATTTTGGTGTTGTACTAGTTATACTCACCAACATGACACCTTGGAACTAATAGTGGTTTAACCCTTTACACAGATATTCTGACCCTGTTGTTAAATAAATAAAGTGGCTTGAAAGCAGCTTCCTGACAGTTACGAAAAGTGGCAGCACATTAATTTAGCACACAGGTATGCCTACATACTATGCAATGCTCTGGATTCATGGAAATGATTCTATTTAAACAAGATAATTTAAATAACCTGCATGAGGGACCATGCAACAAAGAAGGAAAGAGAATTACCTTGGATCAAGCAATCCTACTCACAGTAATCGTAAGGTTCTAAGACCAGAGTTGCTTACACAAACCAGATCTCAAATGAATATTTTATAGAAATCTCAATCAGCTCACAGCTTTAGTTCCTAAGAGCACATAAGATGTCCACATTCAATAGTCCCATGAGGACTCTGGTGAAAGCACACCCCTAGAAAAGATTTGGAATAATTGATTGGTGAAAAGGCAATGACTTAGCAGTTTAAAGCAGTGTTGATTTCTCAGTGTTATTACTCGTCATGTTATTGGGATGTAAATAGCTTATACCAAACACTAAGAGTGCTGAGAAGAGATTTATTTTTGTTTAATAAGTACTTGAAGTTCCTATTAGCGACCAAAGTACAGGGCCTTGCCTGCAGGGTGGGGACGTCATGGATTTTAGGAGCCAGTATTGCCATCCTACTTGAATGAATCTTGGGTGTATCTGGACTAGCTCTTTTTTTCTGATTGATAAAGGTCTGGTGCAGGACATTCACTTGAGCACTGTTCTGGGGTGTCCACTGGGCTCTTAAATGCTCTTGGGATGCTGCAGCTCTGCTGGCGTTTCTCCAAAGCACAAACTGTACTAGCTGACTGTGTGTTGACACAGGATCTCATAAGTCAGCTGACTTCTCAGGTAAGACCTCATGCTACCACTGTCTCTTCCAGATATGTCAGTAGTTTCCACGGGCTCATCCTTTGGCATCACATTTCAAGACAAGGCACAAGAAGGTAATTGGCTTGCAGGCAATCATGATGGGGGTGGAGGGGGTGTGTTTGTTATAGAGTGGGTCTTCTAATTAATTTTTATAATTCATATATTAGTAGGTATAATGCCCAGAGACCAATACAAAAGAAAACATCCTTTCTACAAGAGTTACTGGACTACCTAGTACAATTATGAAAGATGGGCAAGTTTCAGGCACATACAACCTCTTCCTGCATGGAGATAATGAGCACAGAGGATTTAATGTCAGAAGAAATTTATGTATAAGATGACACCCCACTGGTTTATTTTCCCACAGGACAATTCTTGACAGAAGTGAGATTCTTTTATAGAAAGGTAATATCACTCTGAAAAAACCAAACCAAAACAAAAAAACAATAAAGTGGGATTGAAAGAAAATCTACTAAGTAAGAAAATGTTGACATTCAGAAAAGCTTTTCCAACAAGTGCTTTTATAATAAATCTTGAGGTTTACTATTGATCCCCACAGAAGTAGAACTGGATTCAGCCGTGTTGCTGTCTCTCTATCCTACTGATGTAATGGTAAGTTTTTGAGGTTGTGCATTTGGAAGGGGCAGCACCAATGCAGTGATGTACTTTCTACCTCTTAGATCTCCTCCAGCACAGGCAGCTGCAGTTTATAAATTCCTGTGAACTCTCATGAGTCTAACAGGAGACAGACTGTTCTTCCAAGAGGTGCCTAGCATCAGAAGTGTGTGGGCTATCTGGGATCCAAGACTGTGACAGTTTTTGCGATACTCTGGCTCCAATCCCCTTGTTTTCTTTACTTTCCAATTACTTTTCATTGCAGGGCACAAAGTTAGTTCATCTCATCGGAATCTGTTTACTGTTTTCCATTATTCCAAGCTCTTTCCTGGTTAGTTTTCAACTTGGAAATCACCTTTTTCCACATGCACACATTGTTTTCTCTCTACAGTTCTGATTAGATACTATTTTTCCCATTTTTTACCTTACTCCAGTAAGTAGCATTACTACTCACCGAAGAACACTAGTTGGCCTGCAGCTGTATTTTTCAGTATGGCTGAAGGTCTTCTCAAGTTGAGAGGGTGTCTTTGCTGGATTCGCACCAGTAATAACAAACCAGAGTAAAAGCAGGGAAAATAAGCCAAGCATTCTAAAGTGCACTCTTCATGTGGTTTTATTTCCTCCTTTCCTCCTCCTCTTTTGATCTTGTTTTCACTGTTTTTTCTTACTGATTTTCTATGCTATTTTCTCTCTCTCCCTCACACCCACCCCTCCATCATGGCCTACAGACAGGAGAAGGAATGTGACTTTATGGTGAAACACTAATAAAGCAAGAGTGAGACATTTAAAAGGATAGGCAAAGCAACACATTCAGTATGGAAGATGTATAGATGCATGTATTTTTTGCTCCACTCTTCTACCACACTATTTTCAAATATCTTCAAACTATATCTTTATTTAGGGCTTACACCTGCTAAACAAATGTGCCAAATTGACAGGATTATCTGTCTTGCCTGTCTCTCCTAATCAGTGGTGCTTGTATCAAGGCTAAGAGACATCTGCGTATTAGAGGGAACTGTTTCCTTACTGACCTTACATTTGCAAGCATTAAGTCCAATTCCTTCTTTTGAGTCAAATAGTTAGGATGCTGAGGTTACAATTAGGGCATTGAAGGAGGAGGATATTGAGGTAACACTGAAGTTGTCATTTCATAATGAAAAGTCCCCATAACCTGGAAGACCTCTTCTTGGGAGTCCTTTTAATTCTTAAGATCAAAATCCCCAAAGTCTTACATTGCTAAGGGACGCAAGAAGAAGGAATTCAAGAGCCAGATTTGTTTGTTGTGCAAACATAATGCTCAGCACCTTCTGGAGGAGCCCTGGTAGACATGCTCTGCCATGCTGATGATGTATCATCATACTGCTGTGAGCATGATGGAGTAGACAAGTGGAACCGTGCCCTGCATTACCAGAACAGCTCAAGGTTAAGTGTAACAAATCCTAGCAGCCAACAGGAAAGGCTCTGCTGGTACATTTCACAGTAGCAGCAGTAAGACATTACATTATAATTACAATTGGCTCCTGGTCTAAGACTGGTTTGCTTAAGGTCTGAGTGCTTCTCTACTTCAGTAGTAAAATATTTTAAATCCTAATGCCATTTAAAATAGAGAACATATTATGTCACACTATAATACAAAATCTCCACTTTCACTTGGGAAGACAGAAGTTAAAAAACTGTTTCATAACATGCATACACACCAGATTTATTTAACATTTGCCCCGGCTCTACAGATTTTCTACTTTCTAAATATTATTTACTTTATAAACATACAAACTCAACTAAACTGACTAGTCACAGGAAAGCAAACTGGGAGGATTCTGAAGTGCCATTTTTCCTGTTCTAAGAATGTAAATCAAATAGTCCTTCCCTAATGTATCAGGATGACTCTTTAGGAAAAGTTTGGGTATTTTTTTAAATCAAGATAATTACAGTGAGAGATGTGACAGTTTAGGACAGATTTGCATATGCAACCAACTGTATCCATGTATTTGCAAACCAACCAACTCCCAACAACTGTATCTGAATCTGTGTGTACAGATTGTATGTGGGAGGTGGGAGATGGGAATTACTTTTTCAAGAACTAAATTTAAAACAGCAATTTCTGGCTGTCTGCCTTCATAGGATTCACAGAAGTGCGATCAGAGCTCGAGCAAGTGTCCCATGTGCTTCTGCTGGAAGAGTTAGAATTGCCCTGTACTTCATACCCTGCATCATTAGGAGCAGAGAGCTTGGGGGTTTAACTCATGCTATATGTCAGAGCCTACACTTCATGCAGTCGTATTTCTAAGGGACAGCTAATACAGAGTAGAATGAAAACTGTGACGTTCTGGGAAGAGAAGACTGATTATAGTCTGATGTCATGGTGGGCACGGAGGAAGCAGACAGGGCAAAGCTAATACAAGGCAATAGGCATCTCAAAAAGGAAAATACCTCTCCCTTCACTGAAAAAGGGCTGGACAATGTTTTTTACTTTTTTTCTTGGATCCAACTGGAAGCATTTACTTCTCAGTGGCATTCATCAGATTGCTTGTTCTTTAAACTTGTGCACTGAAGTTGAGGTTACTCATTTGACTTAAATCAGTATCTTCTTCGGTACCATCAGTATCTTCTCCTTTCGCAGGTTTAATGTCTGGTTTCTCAGCATGTCTCTTACTCCTTCAGAACTGCTTTCATGTGCTCAGAATATTTAAGCTACAATTTGACAGATGTCTGGGATTTTTTACATTTTGCACAGCAAGTCATTGATTTGGTTTCCACTGACCTTCATTTCCTTGGACTCCCACTAATTTAAAATACTGTATCTTTACTTAAACATGAAATGCATTAGTCAGTGTTATGATAGCTTGAATTCTACTTTATTACACTTAGGTGGAGCTGATGAAATCACATGGTTGTATTGACCTGAGCTCAAGCTGGGGTTCAGTTCTGACCTTTGACATACACAGAGTTCCTGCTGATTACAATGAAAATTAGGCATACACAGCGAAGGCCCAGCATTTAGCCTTCAGTCAGAATGTGTATTAGGTTTGCTTCTCTTTAGGTGTAGAGGTTAGGTCAAAAACATTGACTATTTGAAACTTGTTTTCTTCTGCTTGTCTAAAGTGGTGTCTTCCCATCATCTGACCCCAACCTGAAGTCACTTCCAACTTTGCCAGTTGTAGTTCTCCCACCTTGCCAGTACTTTTGCATCAGTGATGAGGACATCAGCTCATCAGGTCACATCACCTTGTTGACACAAAGATATGCCTTTGCAATGCAGCCCAGGGATGACACAAGTGGCACTCACTGTCTGTTTCACAAGCAAAAATATTATGTCAGCTCTTATTGGAAATTCCCCCTAGCCAGGCCATCTCACAAAAAAACAGTGGTTTAGCTGTTTAGATGGTACTTAGGTATGTTTATACAGGAACTGTTAAACTAATTTAGCAATAACTTATTTGAAACTACCATCTTGCACAATGGAAAACAATTTCTGAAAACATCTAAAAGTAATGTTAGTTGGAATGGTCTCAACAGAACTGCCCAAAAGTTTTTACAACTTCCTTTAGTGTCATTAGAACAAAGTGCACAAAAGGTTGAAGGTAAGTTCCCCTTTGGGCTCCAGTCAAAGACACAACAAGAAATTTCCTGTAGTGGGAGCTTACCGTGTCTGAAGGTAAAAACAGAAAAAATTCTGGGGAAAAGGAAGAATTACTATGCAGTTGCTGAGACAAAAGCATCAGGCAAAGAAAGAAGAATGCCTTGCTCAAAGCTACAAGAAGTTGAGGTATTCTGAGGACCTTCCCTTGCTGCTTCTGGATGAAATACTACAGTATTTTTTCACTCAAGTTTTGCTCCTTGGGGTAGCATTTGGCACTGTGCATGGCAGAGTAAAAACACACATAATAACAAACAAAAAGAAGTTCAGATCAGCTTGTGGTTTATGCATAACCATGGTGTGTTTATGTCTCCTATAATGCAGGTGAAAATAGCTGGCCAGAAGGATAATCTAGATCAACTTTTTAAGCAGTTCTAGAAGCAGAACTGGAACAGATGTGGGAAAGAAAGGAATTGCATTTACTGGCAAAAATAGACTAGAAGGGTTTGGATGAAGTTCTAAGACAGCCTTCTTCACCTGACCACAGCTACCACTGTGCTGAAAGCACCACAGAGTGAGTCTATGTAGGATGTTCTAATGCTTGTGGAACAGCTGATTGAACAGATGTGCAGTTCTGAAGACATTTTGTACAGTTTACATCCATTTACTATGAATTTTTAAGGGTTTTGTACTGAATTTGGCAGTGTACTTCTGATGTTAATCTTTTTTTGTAGCAACCTGGATACTAAATTTTGGAATAGCCTGAATTCAAAAAAATGTTGGGAAAAATTGAAATTGAAAGAATGTTGATGTTTATACATAAATATTTAGATATGTATGTACAAGACTCAGATGTATATAAAGTAGAAAGTAAGGACTGTAAGGTATTATCATTTAAGGAGGTAGGGCTGGAAGAGTCTTCCTTTTATATACAGGGGAAAATTTCCTTTCTGAATTCTTAAGAAGTTTTGTGGGGTTTATTTTCTTCTTTGTCTCAGCATAGTTCATGTGCACAGGTGCTACCAAAGTGATGGCTGCACAGCTTCAGGCAAAGTTCTCATTTTATTTTGGCAGGATCATTTTCCTGATGTTCCTCTGAAGACATTTAAAACAGTTCTCCTTTATAAGTTTTGCTGGTTTAAGTTTTTGTAAGAAATAGTTTGAGTGTAAGACAAAATTGCTGTTTAAATCTACGTCTTCTACTCAAAGTTCTCTTCTTCCACTGTGTTCCCAAGATCTTGTGCCTAAGAAATCTGCAAATCATAATGAATGCTTTTTTTCAAGAGTGAAATCAATAACTGCAGAAATGTAGGCCTTAAGGTCATGGTAAAAGACTGATGGAACAGTATAAAGTAACAGTCACAAAAGAAAGCTTGATGGTAGAATTGCAAAGAGATTCATAGACATTTCTGTTGAGAGGCTGATGACACAAAGAGCTTTACTAAAGTAATGAGAGAAAATATCTCCCTTATTTGGGCAGACTCTGTGAAAGGCTGACGTAAGTCTTTTCTGTCAAACTGACAGAGTCGTCATCTCTCTAATGGCTTTTGAAGTTTAAAAGAACGTGAAGGGCAAGAAGATCTGTTCTGCGCCAAATAACAGAGGAATACTTGAATAGGTGAAAACTCTTGAGACAAAAGTGAACCACTTTCAGAATTTACACACTGAGGAGTGTGGCAAAAGTATTGGGCACTTGGAGAACAAAATCTTGCATGAGTTTTTGTCAAAATACTCTATCCAAAATCCACATTTTTGAGCAGCTTCCTATTTACATTTTGCTATTTCTCTCATCTTTTTACTGTCTTTTCGTCTTTTTAAAAATAATCATCTTTATATTTCTGTTGATACAATTATTTCACATTTATTTTATGTGTCAGAATATTTGCAAATATTAAATTAGATAAATGGTCTTGTACCAAAGAAACAATTCAAATGCTAATGTAGGTGTAGAACCTTCATTCCTGGTATATTCTTATATTGTAGAATGTCAGGGCTGACTCTGCCTCATTTGTTGTATGAGCATTCAAAAAGTCCACCTCCGAAGTGGAAACACATAAATATGAATGCCCATATAAAGTCCAAGTTGTTTCCATGTATTGGACAAAGTCCAGCATGTGTGTCTTGCAATACTCAGATGATTGTTTTCATAGAATAATAGAATCATCAATGTTGGAAGAGATCTTTCTGATCATCCAGTCCAACCATCAACCCAGCACTACTACTGTAACCCCAGGAAACCACATCACCCAGTGCCAGATCCAGACATCTCTTGGACATCTCCATGCTGATGCCTCCACCACCTCCCTGGACCACCTAATGCAATGCCTGACTGCCCCAACAGTGAATTTTATTTTTTTTTTCTAATGCCTGATCTGAATCTCCCCTGTCTCAGCTCAGGGCCATTTCCTCTTGTCCTCTCAGTGCAGGCACGGTAGAAGTGACCAGCCTACACCCCACTGTAACCTTCTTTCAGGTAGAGAGTTATGAGGTTCCCACTGAGCCTTCTTGAGATGCCCCTTTTAAAAGGGGAAATTTAAAAAGGCAAGCTCAAAATATTAGTAAAACGTAAAAGTGGCAGCTGTTTCATGGAAACTTTGCACAATTACTTGAAGTAGACAATTGTGTGTAAACACTGCTTTAAAATGTATCCATTGCTGTTAGAAGATATGAAATCTAAAATACGTGCCCACTTCGTTTGGTTTTTTGTCTTTTTTTTTTCCCTAATACAGAAAACAAAGTCCTATTACTTAACACAGGCTATTTTTTCAATTTTTCTTTTTATTTTCTACTCTAGAAGTTTTAAATGTAAGAATAGCCAGAATTATTAACTTTCATTGACCTGATGTGGGAGGAAACAAAACACCTAACAGAAACTAACAGCCTCTCTGTTAGATCGCAGGCTGAAGAGGATGGTAGAAATAGCTACTCTGAGTGCAGGGCTCAGAGTTGGATTCTATAGCAATAAGCATAAGGAAAGAACTGGAAAAAATAATTATTTTTCTTACTTACCTGGCTTTCTGAAGCTCAGAAATATTTCAACAAAAGACCCTTTGGATTTGTAGATATTTGGGATAGAGGAAGAGGTGTTTAATGTCACTATCAGCTCCTTCCAGCCAAAGCTACAATTCAGCAGCTTTCACCAGCATGCAGAAGAAGAGCTGTCAATCAGTTCAATACTGACATGAATAGTGCCTTTGAAAACATTTCTGTTTTGCCTTTGAAAGCACATGAGCCAAAACAAAAAATCTTTTGACAACATGTGAAAAACAAAAATTAAACTCTTCAACAGCTAGAAAGTTGGCCATATAAACTCTTAAAAATTGTGAATGTTCATTGTCAAGCAGAGGAAACCTTGTGTTCTGAGATTTGACCATCAGGCAGTCCAGTAGTACAGCAATGTGTCTCAGAAAACTGTGTCAGTCGGTTGATCGTATTTTTATTCACAATCATGAAGTCACCATTGTACTCATCTTGAGTAGGTTTCCCTTTTAAAGGTATTAGCAAGACACTGAGTTTCCAGATCTTCCGTCGGATTTGATACATTCTAAGTTCTGCCAAATAAATCCCCAAGCTGAATAATTTTATTACCTGAAAGAATGAGGATTTGAGTTTGTATTGTTTTCTTTTTAAAATTCTGAATGCACTTCATGTCACAGAGCCTGTCTGACTCTTTGGTAGCAACAGCAGAGAGCATTACGTAAGTCAGGCTCAGATAAAGGATTTTTTTTTGTAATGTCCCAATTCAATCAAGTTACATAAGCTTATCTCCTACTTTAAACATAGGGAGGATCTGAACTATTCAAAATTGGTGAAATACTGGACAGCTTCTGAGATGTTTTGCTTGTTCTCCATGAGTGGTTGCATTGAAATTATTAGTCCTTTAGCAAAGCCTTTCCAAGTGTGAAGTGCAGAGAGCAGGGATGGAGGCAAAGAAAGAGAGGCAGTTTTTTTAAGAGGCAGTAGGAAATCAAGAGCCTTCTTCACACACACAAAGAAAATACTTTTCATACATATAAGTTTATAAGCATATGTACTGTACAGCATTGTGTACACGTACTGCAGAAAACATTGCAGGCAGTGACAAACTAAAGAGCATTGGGACAGAAGTGGAGCAGTTATCTTGAGTTGTGCAAACACACTTGCAAAATTGAATACTCAGACTTGTTTATATTAAAGAGCACATAGGCCAAAGTTGCCAATTTATTGACCATTTTTGTTCTAAATTGTCTGGGATTCTAACTTTCAGCAGCTGTGGCAGGAATATTACCTCATCCAATATCTAGTATCTTGTTGGGAGCTTGTTGGGAATCCAAATTCTCTTAAGAAAATTAAAGCCAAGACTTTGTGTTCTAGTTTTTGTGTGAAAGGTGGGGGTTTTATAGGATAAAGTGCTTTGTGCTCACATACAACAATTTGAGATTGTTTTTTTATAGTCATCTAGCATCTTCTGGATAAAAATTAATGCCCTTTGGAAGGGTATATCTATTATAAAATTGTTATGTTTTCCGCAGTTACTTAAAGTTAGTGCAACAGTTCCCTCTAGACAGTTGTTGCTCATCATTCTGCCCAGACTTACAGCTTAATTAACCCATATCTTCGTCTGTAAGTCATCCAAGATCAGTTCAGCTAACTGTAAACTTCCACTTAGATTTTAACATTCAACTAGTCCTCGTAAAATTCCAGTTTATGAATACTCGACAGTTAGAGCAGTCCAACTGCCAGCTTTAAGATGCACTTGGTAGGAAGGTCTTCAATTCTATTGTCACTGGGGGAAAAAAAACCGAATTCCCTGATATGCCAAGACCTAGCAGCACTGGTAATGCAAGAGATGGACAGAAACCAAGGATCTTTGAAAAATGGGGAATGGCATCTAAGTAACTGCAGGTGCCGACGAGGGATCTCATTCCCAAAGAGAGATTCTTCCAGGTAGATTCTTTTAGAGCATAACAATTTTCATTTAGAAATAGGATCTGGAAACTAAAATACAAACGTGAATCTTTAGAGGGAGAACTATCCTGCAGCTTCTGCTGGGGAGAATACTGCTTTTCAGAATGTAGGCTGGGATAAACCTCCTTAAAATTATGAGGTATGGCACATGTTCTTAATTTAAAGCAGATCAATGCCAGATTCCTTGAAGAGGAGGAAACAAATACAAGTTTTGAGGCAGAAATAATTTGCAAATGCTGCCTGAGTTGAGAAGATATGCATATAGATAAATGGAGGGATACACACAGAAACATCTAGCAACCAAATGGAAGCCTAAAATGTAGGGTTTGGCTCATATTCTGTGGAGCTCTGTGGGATGAAGCTGTTATTTCCCATGGCACCAGGGATACTTCCAGTCTGCCCTTGTTAATTTAGGAAAACTGGAGACTTGGAATGAAGAGCAGAAAATAGCTGAGTGAATCTTGTTATTTATGCTGCTGTAGTATTCTTATTGTGGTCACTAAAAACTTACATTCAAATTTTGAATTTGCAGTAAGTGCTTATGGCAAAATACATTTTTCTAGGTCTTCCTCTAGGATGTGTAGTTATTCTGTCCACTTAAGTCAATAGAGTAACAGTGTCCTAAGTCATCTGAGCTTTAATCCTGCCTGTGGCTGCAAGCCCAGTGTTTCCCTCCCACGCTTTGCAGTAGCAGAAGAAACAGCATTACACAGAAGTTACACTCTGTTTTGAACCAAAGACCATTTCTTTTGTTTTGCTTTGGTGTTTGTTGCTACTTGGGTTTTTTTTCCTGTTTGTTAGTGTATTTATGAATTAGACAACAGTGATATTCCAGCTGAAATGGTAACTGAATATCAGAAGATCATTTGTGCTATGCACATATTGACAAACAGGGTAACACAGTAAGACTGGATCTATAAGATAAAATAATTGATGCTGAGGATTGGGTATTCCACAATACATTAATTTCAGTAGGTTTTACTTTAGATTGATTTTGGTCTGATCTGTATACAGAAGACTCATTAGTGGCTGGAGACCTCCAGGGACAAAACTTCTGTGTTAGTGTTACCTGCAGGTAATCCAGAAAATATGCCCCAAGAGCTCTCTGTAACATGGTAAGTGGAAAAAATCAGGAGGTTTGCTGCAAAGCTGTGTCTTACCTAAAATGCAATGTAGAAGGACGGTTTATCACTCTGTCCCTGAGACAGGTCATCAGTTTTCCATACTGCAGTAAGTGCAGTCTGGGTACAGTCTTTCAAGTTCTTCCCTTCTTAAAAGTTGGATTGCTTGTTTGCAAAAGGATTGTGTTTGAGCTGAAGTAAAATGTATCTGCTTTATAGCATATAACTGTGGCATTGTTTATGCTCTTTTGAGGCTTGCCAGATAAGAGATGTTTCTTATTTTGGTTGTATAGTGAAAAGGAGACAGATCTGGCAGGAAAATTCAGCGGGGGTAGTAATGGCTTAGAATTTGAGCTGCCTTCTTCAGGCAAGGTGTTCAACTCACAGAGCCTGAAATTGGAGGTAGGCAAGCTCCCTGAGGCAATACAGACACAAATGTTGAAGTGATTGGATTCCCAAAGAACGGATGAACACTCTTCTACCTGGAGAGGAAATTATTGAGATATTAGCCTCACTACTGAAGTTGTAAACCTCTTGAGTGATATGCTTTCATTTTTGATGTGCCCAAATGACCAATGTCACTTTATTTTTCACAAAGCAGTAACTCCACAAATCAGAGGACAGACAATAAGAGATTGATTTGAAGTCATTTCAGCAGTTAATCGGTATGCTTATTTGATAATAATGCTTCCTGGAATAAATCTGAAACCACTGTTAGCAGCAATATCACAGCTGGTAAGAGCACTTTCTAGAGGTAGCTGGAGGTGGCCGTGACAGCTGCTCTGAATTGTCATGTTGCACATTCCATGGTTTAAACAGTAATTTATTTTGCAATCCCTACATCATCAATTCTGGGATGTTTGTCCATAATGTTTAATGTTTAGAGAGGTCAATATTTAAAGAGATCTGTTTTCAGCAAATAAAACCTCTAGGTTGCTTGTAAGTTAATATATCACCGCTCTGATGGTAATATAGAGCAAGAACTGTCACTGACAAACTGTCAGTGCCTCTGTGAAGACAGGAAACTATGATGCCAAGTGAACCACCAGTAAGAGAGACTATTTAAAACTTCTGAAACAGTTTCTGAGTATCTTAGTAAAGTTCACCGGAGCATAAAGAAAAAACTCTCAATTTGTTAATCCTATTCAGGAGATGCAGGGGAACAAAAAAGTCTGAAAAGTACAAAACAGGCTACATAGGACTTGCCAATGTGGGGAAATGAATGGCCCTACTGCACTGCCTTCTCCTCCAAGCCAGTTTGGGAAAAAACAGGCATGTGCACTGGCAGACTGTGGGATACACTGATGCTATCAGTAATGCTTGTAAGACTTTCCACTGTGGAATCCCTGCTTTGAAGTAGTATGGTCATGCTTGGCATTGAAGTTCCCAAAATTAAGTTGGAATAACAAAAGTAGCAAATCTGTGGGTTGTGCTGCCCACAGATGAAGATGCCGACAATAAAGGCTGGTACAGTAGGCAACAAAATCACAGTGTACATGACTGTATGGTGTTACAAGCAAAGAAGCTGGTGGAATGCTTTCACATGCTGGTGACCTGAGGTTAGCAGGCTTTGCCTCTGCTAACCCTGCTGCTCCTAGATCATCCCCATTGGCTGACTTTCTGCTTTTTGCTGCAAAGGTCTGTGGCAGCAATGCTGGGAAGCACAAGCTGTCCTCCCTCTCCTTCCATGCAGAGTTCTGAGGGACAGGAGGACTGCTGCATTAAACAGATGAATAAAAGACCTCTGATCAAAATCCATAATTAGCAGAATTGCGAAGATATTTTTGCATCTATTAGCTGAAACTGGTACAAACACTAGTGAGAGAACTTCCAAGTTTATACCATTCATTATATATATATACATGCACATACATACACTCATATGTATATATAAAAGCCTATATATATAAAGCATTTTAACCTGACTTGGGGAAACCCACACTGAAAAGAAAAAGAGAAAATCATTCCACTGATTTGAAAATGCACCCCTTGAATCTAAAATTACTTTGGTTAAAGCATCATGTTAAACATCTTGATGTGATGTATTTGTTGTGCTAACAAAAATTGAACAATAAACAGTCTTTTTTTTTTTTTTTATTTTACAGAAGCTGTGACCCAGATGCTCCAAGCAGTTCTGACACTTCTGGGAAAAGGGGAGATGTTAAACAAACCCAGCTCTTAAGAAGGAAGTTTTACATTTCAAGCCAAAAAGATAGTTCACTTCCTGAAAATCACACCTGATAACAGCTTTCCTCCACAATAAATTCTCACATTTTTGTGTGCTTTTGTGTGTAAAGGACAAAATTCTCTAAGTATCACTTATTAAAGAAATGGGGGGGTGTGGTCTGTTTACCCAACCTAATGTTTGCGAGTTAGATCCTCCACAGAATCTCAAGACATTCATAATTTCTTGTAAATAGAAAAGAGAAACAAACAAGATTTATCAAATCTTCTGAATACTTAGATCTCTGCACGTTCTTTCTCTCTGCTCTGTCTCCAGACCTAAAAATGCTGTGAAGTCAAGGCAAACTGCCAGGAGTTTCACACCCAGTGCTGAACTGGCATAAAGTCAAAGGTTGTTAGTTGCATTTGGATGCCAAAACATTAGCACCACTCTCACTACTAGCTTGTATGCCTCCTTTTACAAAGCTAGGCACTTTGCAATCTTTGCCTCTTCTAAAAGCTTTCATTGCTCGCTTTTTCAAGTTTTCCTTGAGCACTAATCTTGCTGCTGGTAAGAAAACATCTTACATACTAAAATATTTCTCTTCAGTAACAGTTGATCTGCAATAGGAAGCACATGCATCAAGTGTTGCATGTCCTGGGTATCTCAGCAGTATCAGCTCAGTGCCCTTCAAGCCTGCTCTTTGATCCACATTTGCCAGTCAGCCACAGAGTCCATCCCCAAAGACCTGGGGATGAGAGGCTGCCTCAGCCTAAGCTCCCCAGGTGTCTTTTGGGTGGGACAGATTGCCCTTTGTTAGAGTCCCAAAACATATCCAAACTTCCCCTTAGAAATGGAGCATGGTAAGTGCAATACTGCTCTCTCACTGTTACCCCAAGCCTGACCCTCATTAACACTGTATGAATGCACTCAGTGACCAACCACCACAATTGGCTGCACCAGCTGGGATCTGTCTGTGACACCTGGTCACAACTAAAGTCTACCCTCAGAAGGTACCACACTGGTACAGCAAGAGGTTTGGCCCACAACTTGCAAGCAGATTTTGGGGACATAGGCTTTTATCTACCCTGTATTCAGACTCCAATATGCAACTCCAATCACAGAAAACTCAATGTAACATTATTTTATGGTGGATGTTCAAGTGGCTGGCAGAAGCAACCAATGCAACTGAACAAATGCCTTTTTGCATCAAGGCAGAATTAATTGCAGCATAGGGAGAAAACCATTGCAGCCTATGGGGAAATATTTAATCTCTGTTCTCCTGTGCAGTTCTCAGCAACACAGTAAAAAGGAACACACACTACAATTAATGATTCACATATTTATAACCCAATCCTCTTGACCTTTGTTAGCCAAAACACCTAAGCAAACCAATCTCTATGCTTAAATTTGTTGTAACAACTGTGAATCTGGCAAATTGAAAAAAAAAAAAAAGAAAGAATTGGACTGGAAGAATAACTGTTTTGGATCTTTATGTTAACAAAAAGTAGGAATACAGAAATGGTCAGATGGAGTTAAACAATAGGACAGGTGGTAATTGCTAAAAACAGAATGTAAAAGCTGTTTTGCTTATGTTGCACACTTCAATTTTACAATGATAACAAGTTGCTTGTTTATCTCATCCAAGAAACTGTTACCTCATTTCGTGTTACAGCAAATAGCTGACTGGGTGAAAAGGGTTGATCAGTCATTTTGAAGATTATAGCCAGATCATTGCACTGGTTTCGAATTAATGATCATTAAAAAAGTGTTATCTTTCCAGCAGTTCTTTGGACAGAACATGGTATTTTTACTAATTCAAATTCTTAGGATGGCAGGCACATCCTAGAAGAATATTTAAAATATATACATACACTTTTTAATCACTACCTCTTTTGGCTTTATCCACACACTGAAACAAACAAAACCTGAAAGCAAATTTTATGCCCTTGAACAAGGACAGGGTTCCTTTTCTGAGTATATCTCACTGAATCCATGAAATCTGTGAAGCTCCTACAGCTTGTAGCTAGTGTTTGGTCTTAAGGCAGCCATATATGCTTCCTACTCTGCAGTAACGTGTGGCATAAGGATAGTTCAGGAGCCTGTTTCTGCCAGGCTAGCAAGGGAAGGCCACACAAAGAAGCAAAGTTACTTGGAAAAATAGCGTATCTCTTACTTTCAAGAACTCAGAGCTTTGTTAGTGCCAGTGAAGAAATTCCTGCCTACTCTTAGCATGCTGCTTTACAGGCCAAAAGCAAACTGGGATCCATAAGCACTGTGTATTCCTTTAGCTCCACCTATTATTTGTAGCTGCCAGATCAAAGCTTTTAACTGAGTAAACCAACTTATGCATCTGTGTTTGAGTCAAATGCACTTGATCATGCATACCCTGCTCACTAAAAAAAGGTGCTTACTCAGCACAAATACATGCTTTGTGCCCAAGAGCCCAGTGTTTCGCTGGAAGCAGACAGGAGAGTCATAGTTGGGGGAAACAGCTGTTGTCCAGACCACCAGGGATTTGGAGGGTTGTTTATATGCGGACACATTAGATACACCTGGAGCACTACCAGGTGATTAACTGCTGGATCACACTGGATCCATATGGCTGCAGAGGAGGTCAGAAAATTAATTGTTAGACAGGTTTTAAATGGAAATGGAAATGGAAAGATGCTTGCTATTACACTCTGACAAGCGCAACATATAAACACTGAATGAGGGAGATTGTTCAGCAATTACTCAGAGCTAAAAGGGTATCACTATGACTTCCTGTGTAGATACACAATATAGATAAGTGTCCCCTCTGAGATTTTTCTTGTGATTATTTGTTATTGAAGACAACTAAAAATTATTCAAACAAACAAACAACTCCTGCCTGCCCCTAACATTTTAAATAACCTATCAAAGCTTATTTTGCTCTTTCAAAATCAATTTTTGCTCTTCCGTATTGTGAAGTCACTATTTCCTTTAGTTTTGATGCTCAGGACTCACAAATTAAAGAGGTTCTTCATTTCTGAAATGAAATGATGCAGACTTTACAAACACGCTTTGCAGCTTCTCTCAAGCCTGCTGCTCTAGGACACAAAGATCTAGTGTTCTTCACCTTCAGGATTGAGAAGCAGGAAGGAGAAGAAATTTAATTTTACATGTGTTTAACCTTTGTATTTCCTTAAATAGAAGATAAATAATGTAACCTAAAATGCTACAAAACCCTTTCTTTGATTTTTGGCTGGTAGAGGTGAAGTTATAATACAGATGATCCCTCATTTGACAAATAGTTAATAGAAACAAAGTTTGAGTTAGAGCTCTTAACTGACCTGAGCCTCACTGTTTTTTTCCAATCCATCCCTGCAATGCTGTAACTACTGCTTTGTAAGTGCAACGAATACCTAAAGGAACTGTATAAAATCTGGTCTAAGGGTGTCAGTGGGAATTTTGCTACAGATTTCATTTGCAGCCTGGATTTCACCCATAGCTTGCTGAATCATTGCTTTCGTGTTTTTGTTATATTATAGTACAAATTAAAAGACAGATCCTATTTAAGCACACCAGTCTATCAAACCACTGCTCCAGGCCACTTAGTTTTATTAAAAATGAGCAACACAGGATCCTTCTTTGCCCAAACTCACAATTTCTGATTACATTCATCTCCCAGACTTCCATTAGTATTTCCATTTTGCAAAGCAAGCATAAACCTGCTCAGTTTGACACAGGTGCAAATGACTTAGCAACTGCAACCACAAATGTCCCATTACATAACTGCATATGCTTCCTATTTTAACCAGTGTGGTAAATGACTAGTTGTATAAACGTGTAACTTCAAAAACCTGCTGATATGAAAAGATGATAGAGACACCTTCACTTTTGAGATGCCGCTACCGTCCAGCTGAATATATCACGTTCTGTGCTATCGTTCTTTTCTGTAATGACACGCTACCTACTTATCTGGTTCACCTTTTTACTCTCTAAGAAATGTGCTGAGTTGTGACGTTTGTGCCCTATTGTAGAAGTAAGAGAGGACAGAATGTGAGGCCCTCAGTTGGGTGACTTGTGTGGGCGCACAGATGATCAGGTTGCTGCATTATAGGTATCATGTGTCAATCCATAATAAACTTTAGCTATCTCCACACTCAGGTATGTGTTCCTTTCGAACTGAGAGGAGCTGACCTCACAGTGAAAGAATTAGCTATTTCTAAAGAAATAAAAAATTTATTTTCCCTGCTTTTATTCCTTTATTTTCTTGGACAGATGATTTCAGGACTAAGGATTTTGCTCTATTCTCTATATAACCCTGATGAAATAGAAAAGTCTTGTTGAGGGCTATCATCCTGGATGACTCATTCCCTTAAGCTATGGCTAATATTATGAATAGATGAGCACAAGGAAGTAATGCATATATATCCTTTGCCATACATGGAAGGTTAAGAATGATCCACAACTAGTGACACTCCACAGAGACACAGCAATACCTTTGAAAAGGAAAAGCACAGATGTACAGGCAGAAAAATCAGTATTTTTATAAAGGTTCTCTCTCTAATTTGTAAGTTAACTGTTATAAGAAGTATTATTCACAATTAGGTTTTTTTTTTTATTGCTTGTCCAAGTCCAAAGCTACGTTAAGAAGGCAAATATACAACATGCTTATTCCAGGAAAGAAACAGATGCTTTTTGTTTTCACACATTCTCCCACTTTTTTACAGTCACCAGTGTATTAACAATGTATAAATGCAAGGGATATCTGTGGATGAAAGATTCTATCTATTTTGTTGGTCACCAGAACCACACGTATTTGTGTCCAGACTTGCAGACTGAAGTAATGATAATTACTATAATCTTTGCAGATACAGCCCTACAATTTAAAGTTCTCACCACTTAGTAATAATGTCAACCCACAGACATAAATTCTAACCTGAAAAACCAAGCAGAATATGTACTATAAGGAACTAAATTCCAGGAAAAAAAAAGTAAGTGCATGAACTCATTGCTACCTCCTTAATAGTTTTATTCTACAAAATCCTTTAACATCAGCATCAATATTTTGCAGTGTAATACAGGGACAATTTTTAAAGTCCTCTGAAATTAAATGCAGCCTCATGTGACTTTCAAAAATGGAAGCAGTATTCAAAATTAAGCCCCTGAATTTCTTTAAATACTTTATTTTCTCTGCAGTGTTTCTTCATGTCAGCTTTCAGTTTCATTTAATGTAGAAAATACCCTTATTGAAATCCTGCCAGTATCTTGGTGAATTATTAGACAAATTTAAACCATGTTAACATTAATCCAGATTTGGCTTTCTATTTCTATATAAAAATTTAATTATTACATAATTGTTACAACATAGACAGCTTTCAGTCTATCTTATTTTTGTACTCAAAATGAGTCACAGCATCCTAACTTTTAAAAAGAAGTTGAAAAATTAACAACTGCAGTCCCTTGTACCAAGAAGATCTACAAGCATTTTAAAAGGTAGAATAAATACTTGTCCTAGCAAACTGACTTTTGCTACTGCCTCATCTTCAATAGTGCCCTAACCTTTTTTCTTTCACCCATGAGCAAATCTAACTTGAAGTAAACCCTTATATTCTTGGTCTTGCTTCCCTCCCCCAGCCACTTTAAAATTCTTCCCTATCTGCTGTAAAATGCCTGTATCACATCAGACCAGGTTGGTCAGACTATCTGTGTGCCACTTTCTCTAATAAAACAAATAAGCTCTTTCCACTGAAAAAGCCTGTGAGCTTCTGGGACACAAAGTAGGTTGCAAAATTATGGAGTCACTAGGTGCTTCTTTTGAAGGCAGCCATGGCTATACATGCAATTTTACAGACTGGCACAAACATACCATCTTTTCCAGTCTGTGATTAAGCACCAGCCAGTATCAAAGATTTCCATAAGTAATTCAAAACACAAGCATGGAGCTCTCTCTGGTTTCATAGTCCATACTGGTATAAAAACCTGGTTATCTATTAACCCACTGATAGCTACCTGTCTTACATGATTGTGATAAGTCCCATGGAGTTTACAGAATCCCTTACAGAGACAAATAAGCAATATTACAAGTTTAGGTGGGTAATTTAAGCAAATATTTTGAAAATATCTTTACAAGGGCCAGATGAGACGATAACCCAAGAAATTACAGGAAGTGGAAACAGAAAATATGAGCCTGGAATAGAAGCCTTAAGATGAAGAAAGGGAGCAGGTATTATTGTCTATCAATGTTCCTATTTCTTTGTGCCCAAGACACAGTAAAGAACAGCAACAAAAACAGTCAATCCACAAAAGCATGGCATCATGTTTGTTCCTTCTATCTTTCAAAAATAATTTTCCCTCAGTTGCCTTGTGGATGTCCTCATTCATCCCAATCCATTAGTTTTTATGACAGGACTTGTATTACTGTTTTCTCCTAACAGAATGATAGACAAGCAGCAGATGCAGCTGTTTCTGTACTTCCTCATAGGTGTTTGTCTTCCACATGGCTGACAGCTAAATTCTGTTCAAAAAAGATGATTAAGGCTGCAATAGGTATGAAGCCAAGTTTCCTCTTGAATTCCCTTCTTCTTTCTGCTGTGCCCCATGTGTCTGGCAGAGCTTTTCCATTGTGGAATAGAGGTTGCTGGAAGTGAATTCTTCTTTAGCAGACAGGCTTTTGTTCAGCTTTGACTCCAGGCTTCCAGCCCAAACTCTAGAGCAATATGTGTTGAGAAAACTCTGTGCATCTGTGGTAAGAGTTGGGGCTTTTTGGAGTTTTCTAGTCAGAGTCAATTTGTAGTACAGAGAACCATTGTCTGAAAGACTGTGTTCTGTACAGAGGTTCTTCATTATCAGCCTTGTGCTAGCATATTCTCTGAGATTTACATCAAATTAAGCTTTAGATTTAGATGCAGATAAAATTGTTCTTAGGTTTATATTTCTTTATGCAGACTAATTGTGGAACAAATTAGGAAGGCCTGTTGTATTCTCATATTTATGTCAACTAATTAATACTTCACTTATTTTTGTATGCAAATGGGTGAAAAAAATTGTGCTTACACACTAGATTTTTCTTTCTGAAAAAGGAACACATGATTCAACAGCTTATTATTTGTCAGAACCATAATTTTGTCATGTGAAATTCAAGGTTTCTCTGTGCTCTGAAATAGTCAGCACTATTAGTCAGTCTTCTATCTTTTTGCAGACATGCAAGAGGCCAAATAATTTTGTTGGGTTTCCTGCTCCTTTTCCACTTCTCTTGTTACCGTTTCCAGCAGTCAGTATCTGCAATGTCTTTGCACAAGTCTACAAACAGACATGCTTTAGAACCAAGATCTTTTGGATGGACTCCTGTCAGCATAAAGGTCATGGAGCATTCTATGTAACTGTTGAAATGAGTATCTCTCTTTCATTTTATTTGTGCCAATGGTAGACAACCCGTTCTGTCTGTTAGCTAGAAGTTGTCATCACCTCTCACCCAAGTTCAAAGAATTTCTAGCCAGCCTTCACCTGACACATTTTTGTTCAATGTTTTGGTGAACTGTGTAAAAATTGTATGTGACTTTTGCTGCAATATGAACTTTACAGATCCTTCACTTCTTTTCCAGTTAAAAAGAGAGGAGTGAGGGCTACAAAGAGTTTCCATGTTCATTCATCTAAGTCCCAAAATGCACATTCATATTTCTTCT